>JAEAOA010001763.1:525000-790000 GCA_016746295.1 Potamilus streckersoni
AGCTGCCTTGCTTGGAACTTATAAAGTGGTTAGTGTTATTACTGGTTGGCCTGGTGTCACGATAATGTGACTGGATGGGACATGATGCTTCATGTCTCTGGCATGATGCTAGTGCATGATATAACTATAAAATGCCACAATGCAAACTAAAAGTGTTATGGCTAAATTAAAAATAAAGTATCTCCACATTTCTTTATTAAGTGACCAGTATTTATGTACAGTACCACTTAATCCTGGGTGCTATACACAAGTATTTTGGGCCAGCATGAAAGGTAATACGAATCAGATACACTAGTCATATAAATTATTTATATTGAGCAAAACAGAATATATAGATACTTTTTTCAGCATTATTATTACTTTTTGCATTTATTGACAGTTGTAAATTTATTTTATATACAACTTTTGCCTACGAAAATCAAACTGTGATTTCCCAGATGTTTGTTGATGTTGGTTGTTATGACTGTGGTAACAAACTAAATAACAGAAAGAAGCGAAACCAAATTTCGTAAAACTGAGATTCTTCAATAAATATTTAATTATCAAACTTGTAAAACCAAAATGTAAGTCGAATTTATATTAATATGAATTAAATCCAAAGTATTCCAAAATAATTCTATTCAAGTCCAGAAGAATCAAATATTCAGAATAAATTTCAGATAGTCAAAAGTAAGTATGACAATGGTATTTTCAAGAACTTTGAAAAAGTCACAATAGCCCCTGAATGATGTTCTAATCCAATGAGCACTTTGTAATTCCAGTAGAATTTTTGATTGACAAAACAGCTAATCATGCTGCAATTAATGTACCTTTTGAAAAATCAATTTTTGATGTGCTTTTCCTTTTAACTGGTTGATTTTGGAAGAGTGTTATGCCAAAACCCTTGTACCATTATAGGCAGTTCAAATAGGTAATGTTCAAAGATGAAATGTGAATAATCATATAACTGCCTCTAGCCCTTTCTTCTTGAATTAAGTTGACTTTGGTACAATTGGATTAATCAATACTTCTAAGAGTTTTCAAAATTTGACACATCACACCCATTGTGCATTCATCAACTTCTTTTTTATAGTTGCTGAAAGACCACTGGATGATTTTTGACCAAATTAGGCACATACCTTTAATGTTTAAAGGGTTTTCAGATTTATAAAATGATGCCAATCTGCAGTCATATATAAACACCATTATAAAACTAGTAAAAACAACTTTTAAAAAACTGCTTAACATTGCATTTGATCAAATTTGATAGAAAGTATTTTTGCAAAAAAGACATGCAAGTAAATTGCAAATGATACCAAGCAACCTTTCAATATGGTGAACAGTATTAAAATACTAATTAGAAATTGACCAAGCTTCACAGAAAGCACACTTTGCATTTTAGATTTTGTACAATTTGCAAAGTCAAATATGACCACCAATACTAAATTTAAAAAAAAATCTAAACAACTTCTCCTAAATTATTAAACAGAATTGACCAAATTTAACTGAAAGTATCTTGTCAGGAAGACCTTTGAAATGTGTTAAAATGTTTTGGGTTTAATGACATTTCTCAACACAAGTTAGGCTGTACATGGTGGCCAGTAATACTGGTGGAGGAAGAAGCTGGGAAACCCCTGTTAAGAACTGCCATTCCATTGGAAGCTACTGGTAAGCTTTCTTACATTGTGGCATTTTTGTTTTTACACCCCTCCCAGCTTTGTTTTGGGGTGGGTGTTTGCTGTTTGGTTATCCTTGTCAAGAGGTGATCACCGACATTGTAATTTGTCCAGGACAATTAAATATCAGTAGAAATTGAGAAATGTTGGATGGAATAGATAAGGGACTGAGCAAGTATATATAGAACAGATAAAACAAGCCCCCATTACAAATAAAGACAAAATTTAATCCTAAGTCTCTAACAATACAATTCAAAACAAAAGTTATACAATGTGATAAAAAGTTACACTTCTTTTGTTTTAACTTCTTTAATGAATTTTTGAATATAAGAAATAATGAGACTAATAGCCGATCTGTTACATGATTGAATTTAAATCATCATTTAGACCACATTGAATATATCAAAGTCATTGCTTTGTACTGCTTCATAATCTGATAGTCTGATTTCAGTCTTAATTCCACTGTGACTGTTCCTTTTGACTCACTTGCACTGGTAAGTCCAGGTCTCCTTCACTTTTACTTTTTTTCCAAATTGGCAGGTGCCTTCTTTCAATGTTGTGTTAACTTTGGGTCCAATAGACTTAATATGTTGTGTGTAGACTCCAGAGCTATCCCAGCCCTTGTTTTTCCAAGTTCTTACTTCCAGAATTTGTCTGTCAATTTTCCCAGACAATTCCTTTCCCTGGATGAATTTTAATGAATGATTCACTCATTAAACCCCTTGGACTTTTATCATTGTATTTCTTCCTCTTGCAGGACAAAGTGTAAACTGATTTAAAAATTCTATTGCACACTTAAACTGAAGAGATTTTTGTATGTTATTACGCCCTCTTCAAAGCATATCTAATCAGAATTACAAAAAAAAACTCGTTTCCCAGCATAGAAACACTGCAATATGTCTATCAACAAATGGCTACCAAATGGTTCCTGGGCAGTGTCTTACTGTCAGTTTCCTTGATCTCAGGTAAGTTTGAACAAACTAAACCCTTAATTATAAATCACTAACTCTTGACCTTGGTGGAACTAATCGTACATTATGGCTCTCTGAATGCTGCCATTCTCCTATAAATCTTATTATTGGTACATGTGTTTAACTAAACGTGTTCTACCACAATTAACAATACAAAGATCAACAAAAAAATTTGGTCCAAAACACACATACCCACTTTGGCTGAGCCCAAGACTTGAACCCTTGCAGAGAGATGTGGATATGAGCACTTATGACCACTATGCCCACTGAGGGCCCCAATATGCACCTTCAAATACAGCCATCAGTATTACCTGCAATGAAAAACTTAACAATTTTTAATAGATAAAATTGAAGACCTTTCAATTTCTTTTTCAAATGATGTTGATCTACCTTAAAACATGCTCACCATTGCTAAAATTAGATAAACCATTATATAATTTCCACTCAAAAACCCATTAGGCATAATATGAACAAATTTGACAGAAAGAATCCTGGACTGGAGAGCTTTTATTTTTATGCTACTAATGCAGATCTGCCATTAAATATGGCCACTAGTACTATGAAAGGAAAATAGAACAACTGTATGACTTCTCAAAAACTGCTTAATTTGATTAATTTACAGAAAGTGATGGCAATCTACTGTAAAATATATCATTATTATACCTTATCAGTCTTTCACATTTATTTTCCTCTGAAACCACTAACAGAAATTAACAAAAATTTGCAGAAAGCATAATGTGGCTTAGATGGTTTTCAAGTGTGTACATAAAATAATACAGATTCATTTCCAGACATTTAAATGATATCTTCAAAAAACCCACTGAATAGAATTTGATCTAATTTGGCAGAATGTATCCCTGCTTGAACATCTTTGAATGTGTAAAAATTATGCCAATCTGCCATCAGATATGGTCACAGTTACTAAAAATAGAAGAACCTTTAAAACAATTTTTTTCTTCAAAACAGAATTTAATCAAACTTGACAAAAAGCAGCTTGGCAGGAAGGCTTTTGAAATTTGTTCATATTGTGCTATTGTGCTGATGTGCTGTAAAACATGGCCACCATTACTAAAAGCAGAAAAAGCATGAAACAATTGCTTCTCCAAAACTGATTTGTTGAATTGGACCAATCATGAAGATCTTTATAATTTGTATGGATGATGCATAACTATTATCTGACATGATCATCATTCCTAAAAGAAAATGGGCCCCCGAGTGGCCAAGTGGTCTAAAGTGCTCACTGTTAAAGATCACTACCATCTCACCTGGCTGCATGGGTTTGAATCTTGGGTTCAGCCAATGTGGGTATGTGAGAAAGCCTGCCACTAGCTTCTCATGGGTTGATGGTTCTTTCCGGAGTTTTCCAGGTTCATCTTCCACTAATTATATTGGCTGCCATTTATAGCCTATCTTGCACTGAAAAAAAAAATAACATTAAACCCTATAACAACTACAGAAACTAAAAGAAAAAGACATTTGTAATTGATTTCTTTTCAAAAATGACTCAGTAGAGTTTGACCAAATGCGAAATAAAATTATCATGGCATAGACTTTCAGATTAACACAACGATGATAATCCACCTGTGCTAGTAGAAAAACTAAAAATTTACACAAGATTTTCAGATATGGGTGCAAATAGAAAGCCTGAGAAATCAAGAAAGAAATGTTCTTATAAAGTAGTAATCATCAGCATTGGAAGAAATTTCATAAGGATGCATCCTACTGACCCATATTTCTTGGCCAGGTAGTTTTGAATCATAATTGATCTCCCCCATTAAACCATTTCTTCTGGATGAATATTTCAACACAAGACAACTTTCTTAATCCTGATTGCAATGCATCATCAGATTGGGTGGTCTCCATGGACTTTCTTGATGCTTAAAACATATTTGAGATGTTAAGAAAGATTAGTTTTGTTGCTTTTATGTTTTTCTTTAGTTTTAATTAATAAACAGGCTTCATAAATGTTGTAAAGACTTCGATGGGCTGCCATGCTGGCATACAATGATACATTACATAATTATAGGGTCTGATGCAAAGAATCTGTGATAATTATGCAATTTTGAGAATTCTAGAGATTATAAGAAGGCCAGTTTATACCTTTAGGATCTTGTGGTGCTTTGATCATGGATTCTTCAAACAAGTACTGAATAAAAATGAACATATAATGACTGAAAACTTATTGGTACCTTATGTGCAAAGTCTAACATACTAAGTCAGAAACCTCTGAAATTGTCAATCTAGACATGTCCAGTAATATGGCTGTTTTTGGAATAATCTCTTTTACTTTTGGCATAATTCTACTGTTATCTAGCAAGCTATCTAATTTTTGAGCAACAACATGTACTTTATATACCTGTGTGAAAGTTGAGTCCAACTGCAAACAACATGGGCCTTAATCTATCATTGAATTATGTGCAAATATATCAGTGCTTTGTTTGTAGTTATGATTACTCCTAACAAACTGTATACTGGTAGATCCAGATCTTCCAGCACATTGTGTAATGACAGAACTAGGTTTATGCAGTTTGACTTGACTTATAAGCAAGTATTGGTGGTAGTCATGAAGAGTTGAATTCAGAATATTTCTTCTTGCATGTTCAATGCTCATTGACTAGCTCAAATACACTGGTACTGTGATGACATACAGTTGATGTGGCCTTAATTGTAGTACAGAGACTGCATATTTTATATTTAATTTTTGTGTTTACTCACAACCAAGTAATAGTTTTAAAAATGTTCATAAAGAAAAATTCTGTTAGACATTAACCTGTAAATTTTAATGTTTAGAGGAAAAGTTGAGAGATCATAGCAAATCAAAGTCTTCAGTTTTATTAACTGTTGCTGTATTTCTAATTACTCTTGTTAAAGAAGACAAGTAATTTTTCAGACTTATTCTTCAGGGAGATTTATTGCATCATAATGTGGAATATATCAATTCTTATATTACTGTGCTATCTAGATGGAAATCTCGAAGTAGCATCAGTGGATTTAGTTGAATCAATTGATTTTTGCACTTGCTGTTGAAAGAGATGAGGTTACAGATAGAACAAAATCAAATTCTTGGCCCATCAAAATGTGATTTGTTTCCATGCAGCCCAATAGAATAATATGTATGGAACTGGAAAGATTTCCCTCATCTCATTAGTTTTTGTAATAACAGGAGGAGTGTGTCAAGTTATATAATTTTTGGCTTCTGCTTTAATCTTGGACTTCAATGCAGTTGGGAATTCAGCCAAGCCAGATTCTACTAGGAATTGACATACAGTACCATTTTATCTGACCATTTGATATACATTTAGCAATGTGGTCCTCTTTAAGTAATGGTTCTTTAACAAGACTTTGATACAAAAAGCACAGCCATTAAATGTCTACCTTTTATTGAATACTTTTTATTGAATATAGGTAAAGCAGGTTATATAAAGTTGTAATTCAGATCATGTAAAATTTCAAAAATAGCCATTTGAAGTAATTTTTTTTTTAAACACATTATTTACTGCATAAAACAATCTCAAATTGGCTAGCTTGGCATGGTGGAATTTGCCCTAGAAATTTTCATTCAATGAGATTAAAATTTTTTAAAGCAGAATCAATGAATAGATCTATTATGTATTTCAACAAAAGTGTATGTGTGGAATAAATAACTTTTAATGGAGAAAGATAAAACCTGGTTGTTTATCTTCATTATTGGCTCAGTGGCAGTAATCATATGTTAGGACAATACCATTAAGTAGTATGCATTACAACTACATCTGACAGCAGAGACATCACAATCAAATATATTGTATAACATTGCCAAGTGCAGTTGGTAAAATAACTTTAACAACTAAACAATTAGTGAATGCATAACTTTGTTTAATTGGATGTCACTTAGTAAGCACTTAATTATGGTGGTTGACTTACAAGTCAAGTATGGAGGTTTTTATAATGTTAATGAATGTTATGTTTCATTATGCTTGATGCAAAGCAATTACAAGATTTTTGTGCTGTCAGTCATTTTTAAGATGGGATTCGTTTATTTTAGGAGGGTTTCACACATTTGGACATCATAGAGATAACACAAATTATTTTCTAAAAAGTTTAGTTTCAACAGCACTGTTAGCAAATTTTTGGCTATAAAATACCTAGGAAATAGAAGCTAATTTCCTTTCCAAAAGACACTCTGAGGCAGCTGACCCAGGCTGGCCTTGATGGGTATTGAATCTTGGACCAGTGGATTAAAAGTCAGATGCTATTCCAACTGAGCTACTATGGCTCCATAAATGCATTTAAATCTGCTGTAATTGTATGCTGAAGAAAATAGAATAAGTACTCCCTCAATATAATGCTGTCCATGGAACAAGCCACCTTACAATGATACCACCATGTAATGATGTATCATACATCTAATTCTACTGAATAAAGAAATAGGCTCCATGACCATTATAACCTTAAAGCAGGAACTGCACTATAATGAAAGGCATTATAGTGAGGAAGTACTTTAATGATATTAAGATCTCCAAAAAATTATTTAAGGGACAATCCAGTTGAGCAAGTCTGAAACCTGATAAACTCATTTTAAGTTCCTTGAAAAAAATCCCAACACTTTTTTTCTCAAGCACTAAATCTCTTGAACTATTGTCATGAAAAGGGTAAAATATATGTTCATGTATTTTCTTGATAACCTGACTATTGAACTATCAAAAAATACCAAGGACATAATTTGCATTAAGCAGCCAAGGATAAGTGTGCAGTTACATTCAATGCAGATATTAATAACCACAGCTTTACCTGTAGGGATTATTTTATATAATCAATAAAAACAAATTTCATTACCTACATAGTTAAAAATAGATTTATTACTTCATAGTTATTAATACAGGCAGTCTACATTTGACCTGTTCTACATCCAAAGCCTGCTGGTGGAAGCTTGCCATCAATAGGGATGTAAGCTTTCTGTCACTGGCTTGGTTATGTACAATAGGTCAGATGTTCCCTCCCAAATGTCATAGTTAGGCAAGTAATGGAGGTAACCTTTTTTCCATGGGATACATTTAGTGTTTATGATCCAAATGAGGAGGTTTTGGGCTTTTTAAAAGAGTGATGTTTATATAATTTTTTTCTCCTTTTTGGTTTTATATTTGTTTTGTGTGTGCCTTATATTCAGATTCCCTGCTCTGTAAAGACATGATTAATGATTGTGGTGACATTCTGTTGAATCACACACACACACACACACACACACACACACACACACACACACACACACACACACACACATGCACAGTTTTTCATGCAGCCATACACCCATAGATTTAGGGGCCCCAGTGGTCTAAAGCTCTGTCCATTACGGATCACTGCCATCTCACCTCTGTCTGCGTGGGTTCGAGTCTAGGCAAATGTGGATATATGAGAAAGCTTGCCAGTAACTTCTAGTGGGTTGGTGGTTCTTTCCGAAGATTTCCCGGTTTCTTCCTCCACCATCAGTACTGGCCGCCATGAATAGCCTATCGTGTGCTGAAAAATGGTGTTAAACCTAATAACAACAACACCCATAGATACATAGATACATACATACATAGATGCATACATACATACTTTCACTTGAAATAGTGACACTAAGCAGAATGGTTAGAAAAATCATGTTATTGCTTCTCCTCTTGAATAGATGGTCATAAATTGAAAAAATTTCTTAGAACATAGCTGATTGCCTAACCAGCATGGAGTTGTATAATTTTGTTTCATATTTCTGATTTTATTCTTCTGAGGTGTACTTATGCCTGTGTTTTATTTATCGGTTGCAATACTGGTACATTTTGGTAATTAAAGTTTTTAAAATAATATTAGTACTGTTTATGTCTGACATCTATCCATTGTAAGTTAACAGTTGTTATTTCTGTATAGCATAAACTATTTGGATGAAAGTCTGCAAAACTGGGCATAAAGTTTAGTACTGAAGTCTGCTAGTGCCAAAATAAAAATGTTACCAATCAAATATCCAATATGATTAAAATGGTGGCCATCTTCAAAATGATGAATAATTTTATCAGCATTGGATTTTAATGAAAAGACTAATTGTTGTTTGTAGATGGTAATAAATACAAATAGTTTGCACATAATTTTTTGAATCTGTGATCATATCAACATGGTTTTTTTTGAAACATTTAATTCCTTTTGTAAAATATTAGTCCTATGTTAAAACGATGTTGATCTTTTCTCAGAAGGGGCAGAATTGGTGGCCTTGTTGAACTTCTTCTTTATGGCTACTTATTGTGAATGGATCTTTGTAATGACATTGACTTTTCACTTGAACACTATATAAAAGTATATACATTTAGCAGTCAGGAATGATAATAGTGTTGATCTTACTTTTCACATTGCAGGCAATGTGTCCATCTTGAAAATTTGTATCACTGCTCCTTTAAAAGAATGATCTCATTGGCTTTTGGTTGTCACTAAAAGACCTCTTGATGTAATTGGTCTTAAAGTCCCAGTGTACAGTTGTTTTGATAAATTTTCATATAACTATGACAGATTGCAGAAAAAATGAGAATATTTGCTGCATTGAAGATACAAGTAAAAACTAACAAAATATTTGTGTGGGAAGCATGCTTGACAGATTTTAATTATAGTAGGTATAGTTAATACCTTGTACAACTGATATCTTTTACACTGAGCTAACACTATGCCAACTTTTTTTAATGTTCATTTTTGACAGTATAAAGCTACTTTCGATATATTTGTTCTGCAAGGCAGCTCAAACAATCAATATGGGCCTTACGCATGTTTAATGTTCACTAGTACATGTATTATAATAGAATGGCATGCTTCTAATCATACCTTACTGGTAAGAATCTTGATTTTTAGATATTTACTGTTGTAGCAGACATGCATAAATACATAAACCAAGTCAGCTGTTCATTTGCAGCCCAAATTGTACATTTGATTTCCTATACTAGTCTGACTTTGACAGGCAGTCACCAAATAAACAATCCCATTTTCAAGCCTAACACAAAATAAATATATGTGTGAATTTATAAACACAAGGCTCATGCTTTTCAGGCACATGCTATCTACCTTACAAATTAGGGGCTGCCAAAATATGAAACTATTCAGTTAAACCTTAAGAATTTACATACATGTACAAGTATGACCAGTGGTAAAAGGCTCAGTTTTAAATCCTTGGGTATATGTAATTTTGAATAAATTGCTGTGTTAAATAGTTAAAAATTCAAATTTTTTTTGTTGCAGTATTTTATTGCATTTCCTCAATGATCAATACATTATAATAATAATTATCATATGGAGCAATGCAAGACACCATCAGGCTATAATAATTTTTTTTATCCTTTCCACTTACACCCAAATGTAGTTTCTCACATGCTAGGTTTCATTAAATTTTATAATTTATAAACCCTGCAATGTTTAATGACCAGTGTTATTAATTACAAAGTAGATGACAAGTAGCAAAATTCTTGGAGCAATTCAAAATGTAGTGAATCAGATATGTAAAAGGAATGTAGCTTTTGAAAAGTAACTTTGCAACATGTGCATTCATCTTAATAAATTATCTGAGACTCAAAGTTGAGATGCATATATCCCTGCCATGAAAAGCTCAGGAGCAACTGTTACAGCTGACTCCTCAGGAACTCTTTGATGCTTTGCAATTTTGGCAGGTGTGCTATCCACGACCTTTAAGTGATGAAAAAAGACAAGAACTTCATTAATAAGCAGCCTGACACTAAAAGATTGGTGATTAATACTACAGTGTAGTATTAAAAAAAATCTATTTTTTTCATATTTTTTATGGCTTTGTGCAGCATTCCAAGAAAAATTATATCACCACTATTTTTTTTAAAGGTATTCAGGTTGTTTCCATGTACAACTGACAGCTTTTACACTGAACTAGCACTACCGCTCAATCCTTTTATAACACTCATTTTTGACATTATAGAGCTGTTGTCAATATTTTTCTTGTACAAGGCAGCTCAAACAAACAGTATTGGTCTTGTGCTTATTAAAATTCACTGGTATTACAACAGACTGACATGCCTCTAACCATCTAATATATTTTCTGCTGTTGCAGTCATACATAGATATGTAAACCAAGTCAGCTGTGGTCTAAGTCACACATTTTATCTCCAGTGCTAGTCTAACATGGGCAGTCACCAAAATAACCCAACATATTTACAAAACTAACTTGAAGTAAATGTAAACAAAATTATGGATTTAGTTTCTTTGTGAATTTAAAAACACAAGGCTCATGCTCCGTATATTAAAGATATGGGGATGCCAAAATATGAAAGTATCCACTGAGACCTTAAGGAAATAGTGCAGATTTGACCATCAACATGTCTGCTGTGGTAAACAAATTAGTTAACCAAACCTACTAGAACTAATTTTGGATAAAGTCAAAAGTCACTGATTGCATTTTTCTACTTCAGCATACTACTGTATACACATACAAACTTATATTTAACCAGACTTTGTATTTTTTTAAATTTTTTGGTGTAAACAAGTATATAGTTAAGATTCTGATATTGATTTCAAGGTCAAAGGTCAATAGTCTATGACAGCTTGTGAGCATGGTTTCTGTTAAACCCAGTTTGTGGATATATCTGAGAAACACCTTGAAATGCCATAGGATAAACCAAACTTAGCATGTAGGTATTTCTTTTCAGTATCTAAGATGAGCTCAGTTTTATTGGCTTCAGGGTCAAAGGCCATGACAAAGAATTTTTGTACTCAAGCATGAGATATTTTTTTTTAATACCAAATTTGGTATATTGAAGTTTCACAAGAATATCTCAGATAATTTCATTCCTTTGAATTGATAAAAATATGGAAAAAAAACTGACTTCTCAAAGAATTTCTACATATTCTTTTAGGTTATTAAAGTGTCACTCAAGCCTATCACTATTGTTCCAATTCTAAACACAACAGACTGATAATAATAAGTAATCTAATATATGGCCATCATTTTGAAATGCTGCATGGACAATCTGAAACAATAAATTTATTATTGTCAATATTTTTCAGCCAGAGATCAACTTTGTACAATAGTCAACCAATCTGTTACCAAATAAAAAGATGAAGCTGTACAGTAAATGCATTAGTGAAGTCCTAAGTTTAGAGTAGCATAAAAAAATTTGCTGTTCAAATGAATGAAAGTTTAGAAAATAGAATTAGCTTAGAATTGTGACACATCATTACCATTTAAAACACCTCATAGTGGAGACTGTTTACATAATCACTTTTTTAATTTACTTCTCCTTTATACAGTTCCAGTAAAAAGGACACCTGTTAATACAGGATATATTTGCATGGTCTCTTCAGAGTCCACTTTATATAGGTATTATTAATTTACCGATATTCATCTCTATATTTATTTCAGAAATAAAATTAATATTATTGTTGCCTTCAAAAATATCATTGCAGTATTATACACTTCACATTAGTGGACTATGCACAAAGGTGAAATTAATTTTCATTTCATAGAAATATAGTTTTTTTTAAATTATAAAATAGAATTGTTGTCCTGAAGAATGAATTATTCACAAAAATGATAATTTTGTTGAAGGTCTGATTAAAAAAAGACCAAACTTACTCTTTCAACTTGAACTATTGTCCTCTATCATGAACAGCCTGTATTTACCATGGAAAGGGTGAAAAATTATTCAGGTATCTCAAGGCCAACAATGTACTGTCAAACTTCAGTGTGGTGGATTCCATTCAGACTGACATAATAGACCAAATTGTCAGACACTTAGCATTTATTACAGAAGCTTTCATGGGGCCCCTAGTGGTCTAAAGCACTGTCCCTTACATCACTGCTTGGGTTGAGTCTAAGATTAGGGTCTAAGATTAGGCGAATGTAGATATGTGAGAAAGCTTGCCAGTAGCTTTTTAAGATTGGTGGTTCTTGTGGTTCTTGGTTCTTTCCCATGATTTCCCAGTTTCTTCCTCCACCATTAATACTGGCCGCCATGTATAGCCTATTGTGTGCTGAAAAATGTCGATAAGCCCCACAACAACAACAATAACAACAACAACAACAACAACAACAACAGAAGCTTTCATAAAGAAAGCACATACAGCCATCTTTTTCAACATGGACATGACAGGCAAGTACAGCATTATGAGTCAGAGGCACTGCCTACATAACATTATCTTCAATTTTGTGAATGATGCAAACTTAGGGTTAAGGTGGGTGGCACCATTTCAGAAAACTATCCACACCAGATCATTTTATCTCAGGGCAGCATAATGTCATTCACCCTATTCAACATCAAACCTAACTGCATAGATAATGCCTTAATCCAGGAACTGACTGCTAACCCATCTAACCCTGCATATGATGTAGTTTTGAGGTCCAAATACAAATTCATTCCACTTTTCGGCATGCATTTTCTTTTCTCACATAGAAATAGCAAAAATCAGTGTTGCACAGCTCTATATTCCCAAATCGCGCCACTGTGGTTATCAAAACCTCCCAAAATAATATTTTACATTTGCCAAATTGAAAGGTCCTCAACAAATCCTCTCATTTTTAGGAGTAAAGTCATTGAAATCAGTCGTCTATCATAGCCATATATCCCCATATACAAACAATTGAAAAGATGGAGACAAAAGATGGAACTGCCATAATGCAACATCCCATGGCAGTATCTCAAGCCAGTTACCAGATTAGGTTGCAGAATTTACTGTGTATTGCTGCCTGACTCAAAGTTTTGAACTATGTTGAAATTCCCCCCACCAAGGAAATTCTTTTTAGATTCTCTTTTCATTTTGAAAGTATTGCAGGATCTTCAATCTGACAACTCGTTAACAGAAACATGATCTTATTCTGTACTATAGACTGCATCATCACATCAGTACAGTGGGTAATGACACATAAACATACACACACACACACACACACACACACACACACACACACACACACACACATAATATGAAGTTTGCAGTGATTTACCACAGTTTGTTTCTGGTGGTATGTTGGTACATACATACATACATACATACATACATACATACATACATACATACATACATACATACATACATACATACATACATACATACATACATACATACATACACACACACACATACACACACATACACACACATACACACATACATACACATACACACACACACATACATACATAATGGGAAGTTTGCAGTGAATTGATTTACCACAGTTTGTTTCTGGTGGTATGTTGGTACTTTTTCACTGTACTGGTAATTAGGTATTTTCCATCAGCATGTTTTCATTTTTAATGACAAAATAATTCCAAAAAATATTTACTTTTTACTAAACATTTGTATTTATCTCAAATTAATTCTGAATATTATAAATAAAATTATATTTATGATCCTTTAATCATGTTTGATATGTACCACTTATACTAGTGTGGTGTCCAAATGGGATGTTGTGACAGATATTCGTTCTAAATCCAACATCTGTAAACATTTAGAATTTTTAAAAATCATTTTTTTTTGTTTTGTTTTTGTGTTAAGTACATGTATTCCTTTTTTAAATTTGAGAATTGTCAGTAGGTTGTCAGGTGAGCAGTTTTTATTTAATTTCTCATGTGCACAAACTATTTTTCTGTTTGCTGGCCCTCTCTGATACACATCTTGCCTTTGATGTTGTTGTCCCAAAGATCCCTGCCTATTATATCAATAGCTTAGCTAATGATTTGTAGGCATCAGTGTGAAGACTTCCTACTTTTATCAATACAGTCTCTCACAGGGTATCAACTGTAATGTAAGCTTAACCATTCCACTTCATTTCATTTTCAGATTACAATTTGTACAACAGTTAACATATCAAATTCATTTTTGTGGGGTGGTGGCTGCAATTTTCTTTTCAACTTAAATTTTTTTTCTCTTAGTATTACAAGAAAAAAAAATTTTATCTATCATGGATATAATATGGTGTCATTTTACTATAAAACAGCAAAATATTTTCAATGTAAACTTCAAACAAACTAGAACAGTAAGATCTTTATCCTGTGTATAATTGCAGTATATACTGTGGTGCCTAGTGAAGAGATTTTATTAATTTATTTATTTCCTTTCTTAGTAAATGGAGATTTTTAACGGCTGAGTTTGCGTATTTTCTGTATAAAATTGGTTTGAAACCGTAAATGAAATTTTAATGATTGACATTGCTGCATATATACCACTTCATTAAACTGTGAAAATACGAAAAATATATAGTAATGAAGGAAATGATATTTAACCAATGCATGTTGTTATTACCAGTTGGTAGATAAACCATAAATATGCAGAACTTTTAATGGATTTTCGTAATGAATCAAGAAAGTGTGTAGTTCCAGAAAAGCCCTCCATCTAACAATAGATGCACTTGTCTATGCAAGACGAATTCTTGGATTTTCAGTTGGGGGAAAAAGGGGCCCAGTTTAGTTGTATATCGACTTTAGTGCATCAGTGTGTTGTCTATGAATAGTTACAGTAATGTTTAATTGGGAACAATAAAATCAGGATGAAGTTTATGGTTTGAAGTCACTTCCTATGTACATATATTAGGGAATATTTCTAAGAATTTTAGAAATCTTTTTGACTTTAATTTCAATTGTACATAAATAATTAGGTGGTAGTTTAAGCATTTTTTCCAACTTGCAGTTACAAGACTCTAATTGTGTTACTGCTATTTGTGAAAATTAATTGCAATGTATAGCTTCAGATTTGCTTTTTAAGTCATACAGCCAAAATACACTGCATTTACTTCATTTCAAACACATATACTAAGTATGAATAGAATGAGAATGAATATAAATTTTTTATATGCATACAAAATATGTTGATACTCACAAATAACACATATTTTTCAACTTGAAAATAAGGCATTGCTTAAAACTGTTAAAAACACACCAAGAAATAGAGCACATCATTAAAATAAGACAATGCAGCTCTCTCTCTCTCTCTCTTCTCCCCCCCTCCCGGTTTTGCTCCTACTTCTCCCTGTTTTGACCTAAAGGTGAAGTCACTTCTCCCTAAAATTTAAGTCTAGCTTGACCACTGGATGTATGTGTGTGTGTGTGTTTATATATATATATATATATATATATATATATATATATATATATATATATATATATATATATATATATATATATATATATATATATATATATATATATATATATATATATATATATATATAATGGTAAAACCTGTCTTGAGAGACCACTGATTTGAAAGACCACCTGTCCTAAGAGACCAGGATCTCTCTGCACAGATTTATTGATTATATAGAGTTATGATATGTCATGAGAGACCACCTGCCTATTGAGACCATCATGTTTTGGCAGAAGGGGTGGTCTTTTCCAGACATGTCCTACTGTGTGTGTTTATCTATCTGTCTGTCTGTCTGTCTGTCCATCCATATGTCTGTCAGTCTAATCTATCTGTCTAATCAATCTAATCTAGTCTATTGCAAACACACACACACACATACACACACAGAGGTAAACCACTGATTTTCCAGCAACAGATGGTCCAGCACCTCTTTTGGTCTGGACAAAAGTACAATATGTGTAATTAAGCATTTCCAAGATCTCTTGAAATATCAAAACACATGAAACAACATTGCTTAGATGAAATGTTTATTGGAGCAGTACATCAGAAAATGTTGTGGCTTCAGCTTCAAGTACCCCAGATGTCCCACCTGCAGCATCAGAAATCAATGGTGAAACAACCATCCTTGTAACAGACAGTAATCCTGACAGTGCTAAACTTCCAGGCCTTTGTGATCAACTTTACAGTTCCAGGAAAATTCAGAAATTTGTCACTTTGGGATTTGTAGTAATACAACATTCTTTGCAAGTACAGTAATTAATAAACTTGTTTCATTTATACCATATTATTATTATTATTATTATTATTATTATTATTATTATTATTATTATTATTATTATTATTATTATTATTATTATTATTATTATTATGTGAGTGGGGTTAATGGAGCAAAACTGTTAATCCAGCAATATTTTGGAATCAAGTGTGCTAAAAAAAATGGTGGTTTACCTGTGTGTGTGTCTATATATATACAGTATATATATATATATATATATATATATATATATATATATATATATATACATATATATATATATATATATATATAGTTTATATATATATATATATATATATATACATATATATAATGGAAACCATGTTTGTTCAGAGAGCTCATATGGCATAAACATTTAGCAAGTGTTTGACAGGTATTCAAGTTCGTTATTATCTTTTAGTTGGCTTTTCTCTTCCCATGTTTTCACTCCTACATACTAAAAGAAGACCCACCAGAATGCATATCTTGCAATGAACCATTCATAGTTAAGCACTTTATGTTGGAGTGTTTTGACCCCCAATCTGCATGTAATTGATATTACAATGTGCAAGACATGAGGAAGCTTTTTAATACAGTAAGCATTTCTTAAAGACTTCCTTACGGAAGTAAATATTTATCATAATTTATAGCTTATATGCTATCACCTTGAATATTTTTATGTGCTATATATGTAGTTCACTAGATTTTAATTACCATTCACCTGTTTACGTTGTCATACATTATTTACACTCCCCGTTGATTGGGAAACTTCATTTATTGATAGCCATCACCATTTTCATCTTTTACCTTTAACTATTTGGTTATGTATTACTGGTTGATACAAAACCTTTTTACCATGTGTAAATATTGAAGGATTTACCCTTTTATATGGTGCTAAATAGCCAATTTGTGCTGGTGCGCCATAAAAAATTCAACCAACCAACCAACCATCTTCCCATGTAATTTGCACCTACTAAGCTACCCTATTAAAGACCATAGAAGGAGGCTGCCACATATGGATGCACACATTAATGCCTATGAAATAAATAAGAATATGTCTCATAAAAGCTGGAAAGTTATTGTTTTTAGAAATGGCCATGTTGATGGCTTACCAGGTATGTTTAAGCATGGGTGCTCTTCTCCCAGTGACATTTCTGAACCCAAATAATGACAAATACATTTACAATGAGAGCCACTTCCATGCTCATCATCAGAAATCTCAAAGATTTTCATTCCATACTCCCTAATCCTCTACAAAAAACTCTATCCTTCCTTTAGTTAGATTCTGCAATCATAACCTCAGATCTGTTACATATGCATCCTCATGCTATGACTGTGTGTGTAAAAGTTGGTAAAAAATATTGAAAAATGTTGCTGTTGTATTGTTTTATGATGTCACAATATCTCCTACTAAAACATGGAAAAAAGAATTGTAACATAAAGGCAGGAAAAAATGTATTATTCAATCAGGACTTGACAGCAGTGAATCTGCAGGTTTTGCTTTAGTACAAGTTGATAGGTATGTTTATTTGTTGTGCAGGCAGAAAGGATGTTGTTAGTTGTGTTGTTTGACTAAGATTATTAGCACATGATAAAGCTGTACATGGTGGCCAGAAGATTTGGTAGAGGAAGAACCTGAAAAAATCTAAGAACCATTTACCCATGGGAAGCACATGAACAGGTAAGATGTCATTGATCTGTAAAGGTTATTGCACTTGACCACCTTGCCCAGAAAGGAGGAATCAGGATGTATGTTTTGAGTCGTTTGTGTAAGCTTTTATTTCATCTCATATGATACTTTTTCTTGTTAATGCAGTTGTGGTGGGTCTGCAAATGAATTCATTTTGCCTGCAAATGAATTCATTTTGCTTGTTGTTAATGCTAGAAAGCTAGATTTTCACCCCTGTGACACATAAAGCCCCTTTATCCATCAGTTTAATATACATTTTCTGATTTTGTAGCTCAGACCATAAAGCTAAGTAAGTATATGGTAAGCTGGACCTTCATTTATCATGCGTCAATATTGTAATTTACAACTTCTCGAAACTACTGATCTGTTTTGACCAAATTTGAAAGAAAAGTATCATGGCATGAAGATGTTTCAAATTTTTTTTGAAAAAAGCCAATTTATCATCACATATTTGTTGTTATTAAAACAAAATAGAAGAACCTTTAAATAACTTTGCACAAAATACTCAGCAGATTTTCGATCACATTTGATGTGAAGCATCCTGTCATGGAGGTCTGGAAAACATGGCCACCATTACCAAAAATTGCAAAATCTTTAAATAAAATATCATAAAAAAGCAGCTTTCCAGAATTTGACCGACATTGATGGAAAGCATTCTGGCATGATGATCTATACATTGTTTGTTATAATGATGCTCATCTATCATCAGATTTGGCTGCCATTGATATATAAAATCATTAAATGACTTCTCAAGAACAGTTCAAGGGAAAATATGCGGTATATGGTGGAAAGTATGCTGATATGAAGGTCTTTCATAATTGTTAAATTGTAGCCAATCTGCCATCAGAATTGCTGCTGTTACTGAATGTAGAAAAACCTTGAACAGTTTTTTATAAAACAACACTTAATAAACTTTTGATTAAATTTGACAAAGTGTCCTGGCTTGAACACCTTTCATATTAATACAAATTGTGCTGCTCCTCCATCAAATATGAATGCTTTTAGTAAATGAAGGAATCCACTTATATAACTTCATCTAAAAGAACCACTTGCCAGAATATGACCAACTTTGATACAAAGAATCCAGCCATAGTAGCCCTTTTGGTATGGGTCAGATGCTGCTGTGCCATCAATTATGAATGAAGATACAGAATGTAGAGAAGCATTGAAAACTATGTTTACTTATCCAAATTGCTTTCCCTCCTCATCTAAAATGTATATGAAACTGCAAAGGTTAGATATATCAGTCCCTAGAAAAAAGAATTCCCATTCAGAGCTAATTTCAGGATTGATAAAGGGGAATATTTGATCTCTCCAGTTCTTGAGAAATGGTACCCGTAAAACATTTGTAACTAAACTTAGTGTTTGAGAGCACCTAAATTGTAAGTATTCTAATAAAATAAGTCCTTTATCAAAATTTAGTATCCAGGTCACATTTCCTCCAAGGTTATTAGTTTTAATTTGAAGATTCTAATTATAGCAGACATCTAAAATGTTGAAACTTTAGAGGACGAGAAAGATACTTTTTTCCTATTCTTTCCTGATTTAAATTATTCTCTGCAATGATCATGTGATGGCTCTGCCTGTCAGTCTTTCCATCTTTTTTTGATTCCCATAAGATAACATTTTAGATCTTGACAACATGCTTTGACCAGTTGACCAGTTTGTGGATGGCTTGAGCTTGAGGCAGAAAAGGAAAAACTTTCCATTTCTGTGGACAATTATTTTGCCATTGAAGTGTCTGTTCCAGAGAAGAAATTCATAAAAAGAAGATATGTAACAAGACACTTGTTGTGCAGATAAAAAAGTATGTAGAAACCATTTGTAGTCCACTGAGCAAGATTAGACCAAATATGTTGCCATAAATTTTTTTTAATTGCACAAAGAAAATATTGTTGGTTTTAGTCAGACATAATTCCTTTTTACATACAGTAAATACAAATAATGCATTTGATTATTTTGGGACATTGTGCACCATCATGGTTACAATATAATGCTTTCAGATCAATGCAAGTAATGACTAAAGTACCATAACTACAGAGTCACTACCAGTAAATTTATATTTTTTATAATCCTTTGACATAGGTTTTTTTATTACAATAATTATATTTGTAAATGTAAAAGTCTAATTCATGGTCCTCATTTTTTATGGATCAGTTGTCTTGTACTTATTACATAATTTTCAATCTTGTTATAAATTAAAATATGTCAGGAATTAATCATCATAATATCAGCATTTACACTGGGTTGAGTTCTAGTTTTAATCATCCCCAGTGGCTGGAGGATGATGAATAGGTCTGATAAGCTTTCCCACATGTTGTAATAGGTGACTAATAACAACTGAAGCTGCTGTAGCTTAGTAGTTAGTGTACTCAACTTGCAATCAAAAGGAGACTGGTTTGAATCCTTGTGTTGGATCAGTCCTGGCCAGTTATGATGCATCCTTGGTCAATGCACTTTAATCCAATTGCCTTGGTACTAAATAGCCCACTTGTGTTGCTGTGCTGTCAAAATACCAACAAAAGCTATTTTAAGTAATTAAAGGGGAAAATACCCACATAGAAAGTGTTGGATTTCAATCAGTGTCAGCAATGAAGACTCTCCTCATTCACTAGGCCAGAACCTGAAGTCATGCCAGTAGAACACTAATGAAGATCTATGGATGCTGGTTTTGGAAAGGAATATTCATCAGCAATAAGTAGTAGAAAAGCTGAAAAAAACGGGGTGGTCTATGCACATGTAGATTCTCTATTTTCAGGGAAATATTACTAAAAACAATGAATAGCCTTTGATACCTGTCAGATATTCTCCAGAGCCTTTATTGGACACATTAAAACAATTTCTTGTGAAAAACACATAATACTTGGAAGATTTTGAAAGAGTCTGTATTCTGTTTATTACATACTGATTTCTAGAGGTTACCTTTGATCAGCTGATTGGACTGCAATTAAGTCACTGGCATAAATCCTGATTTGCCATCTGCTTTGTTTTGTGTAGCAACTACAACAAATTATTAATATGTGCAATATGTGAACCTTAAACACCATGATCTGCATCCAGTGTTTGTAATGTTATATTCTCATATTTCAAAAACAAAATGACAAAATAAAAAGGAGGATTTATTGTGTACATCTGCTGAAAAGAGAAGTAACTCCAAAATGTATTGTTATATATTATTGAGTTTATCAAAGATAGTGAATTATATCACGTCTGTTGCTTGAAAATATGGACTTATCCATACAAATATGGTGACCATATTATTAAAGATATTTTCAGTGTTTAGGACCCCATGGTGACAGTCAGGTTAGAATTTATAAATCATTAAATGAAATGACAAAGTTTTGTGCAGGTTTTGTTTCTTTGATGCTTTTTGTTTTTAAAGTAAGTAATCAAGTTTGAAATTAGAGATAGTTGATTTAGATTTAGTTGGAGGTATTCACAATGACTGACATGAGTAGAAAATGTCTTATACAGTGCGACATAAGATTATGTAAATATAAGACTATATCAATAACAAGCTATACAAAGTACTAGTTGTTTTTGTTTATTCTTTAAAATCAAGCAATGAAAATAGAAATGTCAGTTTAATGTAGTTAACCTTAATGATGGTGGTCATAAATATTAAGCACAGCAACCAGACTCAGTTGCTTTACACTCTGTAGTTGATATTTTCGGTTTAACACCATTTCATAGCAACCAGACTCAGTTGCTTTACACTCTGTAGTTGATATTTTCGGTTTAACACCATTTCATAGCAACCAGACTCAGTTGCTTTACACTCTGTAGTTGATATTTTCGGTTTAACACCATTTCATAGCAACCAGACTCAGTTGCTTTACACTATGTAGTTGATATTTTCGGTTTAACACCATTTCATAGCAACCAGACTCAGTTGCTTTACACTCTGTAGTTAATATTTTCGGTTTAACACCATTTCATAGCAACCAGACTCGTTGCTTTACACTCTGTAGTTGATATTTTGGGTTTAACACCATTTCACAGCAAAAGGTAGGTAATACATCACAATCAATATAACCTCAGAAATCACTGGAAGAATTGCCAACCCATGGGAAGATACTGGCAAGCTTTCTCACTAACAAACATTAATGAGCCAAGATAAATGTAGGGCAGCCATTACTAAAACCAGAGCAAATTTTAAACAACTACTTTTAAAATACTGCTGAGCAGAATGTGATTATAAGTGACAGTATACATCCTAGCATGACAGCCTTTCAAATTTATATAAATAATTCCAATTTGCTCTTAGATGTCACCAGTAGCAAAACCTTAAAACAGCTTTTTTCCAAAACTTTTGAATAGAATTTTGCCAAATTTGACAGAATGCATCTGACATGGAAACTTTTTCAATTAAAAAGACTACCTCAATCCACCATCACGTATGGCTTCTGTTCCAGAAAAATAGAACAAATCCATAATTAGTTTTAAAAGCTGCTTATTGGAATAGGATCATATTTGACAGAAAACAACCTGGCATAAAATTTGTACAACTGTGAACAACCCACTATCAAGTATGGCTCACATTACTAAAACTAGAAAAAAAATCCACCTCCAAACCACTGAATAGAATTGTACAGAACTTGACAGAAAGTATACCAATCTGCTTTTAGATACAGCCACAATAGCTTACCAAGAAAACTTCTAAAGATCTTTTCAAAAACCACTCAACAGAAGGTTTGACAGAAAGGATTCAAGCAGAAATATCTTTGAAGTTTGTACAACTGATGCCAGCCTGCCATTAAATACAGTCAGTATTTATAAAAATAAAATAAAAAACATGTTGTTGAAAACTGCTGAACAGAATTTGATCATATTTGAAATCAAAAGTTTTATGCATGAAGACCTTCATATTTTTACAATTATTTCTACTTGTCATTAAATTTGGTCACTGTTTAATATACATAGAAAATTTCCAGAATACTCGTTGAAGAATTTGACAGAAGGCTTCCTTGCATGAATGGCTTTGAATTTTATTTAACTGATGCTGCTCTGCCATAAAATATGTATATATGATTACAATTGAATGGATCTTGGTATAACTTCTCCTAAACTGTTGAATATAATTTAACCAAACTTGGCATAGTATTCTGGCATAAAGTACTATTAATGTTCAATTGATGCTAATCCACCATCAGATTTGGTTGCCATTATTAAAACTTTTAATTGTCTTTTTTAAATTTGTACATTTGATACTGATGTGTCATCAAGTATTGCCACCAGTACATGCACTGAAATTACAAAAACAAATGACCACTCAGTTGAATGTAAATAAACAAATATATACTGCTTGCAAATTTGTACAAATGATGCTTTAGCATCACTAACAGTGACTTGTAAATATTGCACAAGTAATCTTGATATGCCATCAAATATGGCCAAAGCTATACAAAATAGAGAAACCTTTAAGCAATTGTTTTCATAGCCTATGCAATGAACAGCATCATTATATTTGTATAGAAAGCATCCTACTGACTTGGATCTCTTGGATATTTGCTTGTGGATTTGGTTAATAATCTGATGTCAGCAAGAGCAATCTCATAGTCATTTGGGCCTCTTGTTTTATTAATTTGTAATCTAATAAATGGAGACTTAACTTGCTACAGAAGTTAAGATCATGTCATATTACTTGTTAATGCTATTAACTTATTAATGTTATTAACTTTAAATCCATTTGTTATTCAGGTGCTTATATATAGAACAAAAGGTGTGCTGGAAAGATGAATTGATATAGCACATGTTTCTTCTACTCCTCCACCCCACCCCAGCTTGAAAAGAGTGAGCTTTGATAAATTTAACATTGGTAGATCAATATCAGTGCCAGATTTTGATTCTGTGTTTACATTTTTGGAGGTCAGGATTTCAGAGTTGCTAATGAATTTCAGGAAGTGTTTGGTATTAGGATCAAAATTGGATTCTGTACAGGATATTAGTGGATCAATGACAACTGATTGTCCATTGTGACATATAGTTGTGATGATGCCCAATGGCATAAGACTTCAGAGAATTGATTTCTGTTTCCATAATTATTCAGAATTTCATCAGAGTAATTTTAGATTCTTTCAGGAATACTTGTGGTTCATTAAATATATTTTCATCTCATCTGGCTCTAAGGCCATTTGAGCTTATGCTAGGGTCCTTCATCCATCATCCACTCTTGCTAATTTGAAGGTCTCAAAAACTGTTCGCATGAAATTGACTAGATTTATTGAAAATCATTTGGGTATGAAATTCTTCCACACTTGTGATGGGGATCCATTAGCAGATGGTCATCATTGTTAAAAATAGAAAAATCCTTAAATGACTTCTCAAAGATCAAGAAGTTGACCAAATTTGACAGGAAGCTTCCTTGCACAGATAGCTTTCATTTTTTTATTTTACAAATGTTGCCAACCGGACATCAGATATTGCTGCCATTAAAAAAATTTGACTTCTCAAAAGCAGCTCATCTAGAATTTGATAGAATACATCCTGCCATGATGGTTTTTCAGATTTGCTGAAATGATGATGATCTGCCATAAAATAAGGTTACTTTTACTTAAAATAGATAATCCTGTAAGTGACTTCCTTTCAAAAGCCACCAGAGAGGATTTAACAGAATTTAGAGAAATCATTCTGGCATAGTTAGCTTTCAGATATATATGAACTAATTATGCTGGAGTGACAAAGCATCCCAGTATAGAACTGTTTGAGTTTGTATGTATGATACTAATTTCTTGCCAAACTTAATCTCAGTAACTGCTCATCCAATGTTGACCAAGTTTAACAAAATATATTTTGGCACAAAGGTCTTCCATTTTATGCTGATGATGCTGATATATTTGCCATTATTAAAAATTAAAAAACTTTGGAATAACTTCTCAACAACTGCTCAGCAGGATTAGGCCAATTTTTACAGAAATCATCCTTGTAGTGTTTTCACATTTGTAAACTAATGCTAATTCATCATTAAATATAGCCATCATCATTAACTAATGAAAAATATTTGAATGATGTCTTTACCAAAACTGCTGAAAAGAATGTGATTATATCTGACAGCAATGATCCTGACATATAGACCTTTGAGAGTTATATGAATGTGAGAAAGCTTGCCAGTAGCTTCTCGTGGGTTGGTGTTTCTTGCTGGGCTTTTCATAGGTTCTTCCTCCACCATTAAAATTGGCTGTCATGTATAGCCTATCGTTTGCTGAAAAATGGCATTAAACCCTTCAACAACAGCAACAACATTTGATACTGATCTTCCATTGGACATTGCTGCCATGACTGAGAAAATGTAAATGTTTTTCAGAAATGTTCAGCAGACTCGGACCAACATTTAATGGCAGAAAGCATTTGGAATGAAGGTCTTCAGGTTGTACAAGTGCCAGTATTCCATTAAATATGGTCACTATTAATAAAAATTTGCAAACTTCTTTAAAAGATTTGTTCTAAAAATAAGAACCGAATAGAACCAGGCCAGATTTACAGAAAACGTGCTAGCCTAAGAAGGCCTATTAATTTATATAAATGATTCTAATCCTCCAACAAATATGATGGTGGTACCTAATAAAAAATAAACCTAACTTTCAGATAACCTCATCAACTTACTAACTGCTGATAGAATTGGATAAAATTTGACAATAAACATTCTAGCAAGAAGACTACTGTTATTGAAAACCCCATAAACTTTTAAATGACTTCATCTAAAAGAACAAACAAACTGGCCACCAGTTGATAGTTAATACTCACAGAAAGCATCATGGCACAAGGCCATTCAAGTTTGTACAAATGATGTAAATCTGCCTTCCATTGTACTGCTCCCATTACTAAAAAATATAAAAACCTCTGTCAGAAAACATGTTACTTGCCCAAATTATTTGGCCAACTGCCTGTACATTTTACTTAACCAAATTGCTTGGCCTATTGCCTGTAGGTGTAACTTCAGGTGGATGTCAGCCAGGTCAGTGATCTCACCTTGTTTCTGTTTTAGAATACCTGACTGTAATGGTTTGTTTGGTACTTGGGTGGTTGTGTGGATGGATGGGTGTGTGTGTGTGTGTGTGTGTGTGTGTGTGTGTGTGTGTGTGTGTGTGAATGGATGGATGGAATATAAGTATAATATCAATTAAAGTAAAAAAAAAGTGTTAACATAAAGAATTGTGCAAAGAAAATGTAAGGACTTTGAACCCATTCAAAAATCATAAACATAAAGTACTACAAAATAAAGGATAAAATGTAAATGTGTTAAAACTCTGTAAAATGAATGTAAGCAAAGGCCTAAGTATTATTTGTTGAAAAAAACCTGATAGCTTAGTTTGGTAGCTTATGACTGGCAGCATAAATCCATTTAGGGTTTATTATAAATTATCCAAAAGTGATTGTTTTCATAGACATTTGTTCAATTCCATTAGAGGCATGCATATTTAAAGCAGGTTACATTCATTTTAAATGTAAATTACTTCATGCAGGGATGTCAGTTTAGTCCAATATAAACAGATGTGTATGGTAGATACCAAGTTTGCAAGGTAGCAGATGCAGTAAAATTTTAATTGATTTATTGTTAAGTGGAATTGTTATGGGCAGTAACATTGCTTTAGGCATAACAATGTTGATCATACAATAGTGTAAACTTACTGGCAGGCAAAAGTATCAATGTGTATTTAGTGTTAGACCTGTAGTAATCACCATTTCCATCTGTTCATAACTCCATGGTCACTCTTCTTGTGGCAACAATATATCTGTAACCCTTGCACATAATTTAATGCCATTTTGTAGGTGAATTGCATATTACATTTATGTATGCCCTTTAAAGGTTTCATCTTGTTAGGTTCACTTTTGATGGAGTGATTGCCCATTTTCTATCAGGTTTATATCTTCACCTCACAAAACTTCATGTAACAAGCATAACTGAGGACAACATTTTCAGATAAGTGCATTGTCTGGTTTTACTTTAGAGGCAAACACTTTAAGAGTTAAATCATTATTAAATAGTACTTTTTGTACTCGCTTATATGCAGACTCGAAATGCAGACTGCACAGACCCAGATCTGCTGTCACATAATGTGCTGACAGTTCTGGATCTGTTGAGTTTGTTAGGAGTAATCAACATAGAATAGACAACATAGACCCTAATCTGCAGGCGTATTATACTACTGTAGATCAGGATCTTTATTGTTCGCAGTTTGACTCAACTTATAAGAGAGTATATACATTTATATAATGTTCTAAACTATAAGGATAATTACCAGAGCTGAGGCATATATACTGATTCCTATTCTTGGTTATAAAGTGGAAATTATATCCTCCAAGAAAATATTGAACTTCAGTTAAAATCAGTTACAAAGTCAGTCAACAACCCTCTATGTATTTAGACTATTCTGAAGTCCTATGGGTGTTAAAAGATATGTTATTGTTGTTGCTGTTATAGGAATTAACATCATTTTCAGCACTAGATAGGCTGTACATTGCAGCCAGTATAAATTATGGAAGAAGAATCAGGGAAAAGCCAAGAAAGAACCACTGACCCACAAGAAGCTACTGGCAAGCTTTCTCACTTCGCGGAACCTGAGACTCAAACCCATGCAGACAGAGTTGAGATGTAAGTGATTCATAACAGTGATCGCTTTAGACCACACGGCCACTTGTTACCCCCTAAAATGATATGTTAGATACCTAAGATAAAGAAGAAATTTTATGGTATGCATAACATTTGTTGGAAGGGGGGGGGGCAATTTCTAATGACAATAATAGAAGGCCCAGAGTGTTAGTAAAGATCCATCATTTTGTTAGAAGAGTATATAGCTCTGCACTGATTCCATAGAACTCCAGGAATGCCAAACATGCAAATAACTATAAAAACTAGGAACAAAAAGAGAGGATTTACTACTAGTAACACATAATGCTTCTAACATAATGATCAAGGCTTCTGCATAGTACCAATGAGTGTAAATTTGGCAGAGAATTATAGAGAAAGTAACAGTGATCAGCTGATTGGTCTCCCTCAAGAAGTCAGGAATATTTATGATATGCTGTGTGCTTTTCTTAGTTGCCAGTCTGCTACTTGGTTGCTTCAGTGGTTGATATGATCTGGTGGTAGTGAGCTGATAATGGTGGGCTCTCAGTTTATTGGTCCTGCAGCACCATATTTTTCGAATTTTTGGGCCATGACTTTTTCAAGATGGAATTAATAGTCAGGACAGATTCTTTAAGCATCTAATCAGGAGTTTTAGAAAGGAAATATGGCAGAATCCAATTAAATCTTAATTTCCTGATTTTTCTTATTTTGGCTGGCTATTCCGCAGGAGAAGACTTACAACCAATATTTTATAAATTACATGTATTCTAAATCAATACCTTGGTATTCTGAAGGAATACCTTTCATAAAGACCCCATTAAAGCTAACTTTAATCAATACAAACTTATTTAAAAGTTTGAATCAATGTTTGAATCAAACAAAAATTTTTAAGCTTATTCACTCTTGTTCCATCTGTCATTCCTCTGGTAAAAATCAATTGATTTACACTATGTAGAAAAGATTACTTTTGTTTGGTCATGTGTTGGAGAAATGAATACTATGTTATATTTTCCCTGATAAAATGAATTTTGAGTGAAGCACATAGTTATTAGCAGATCAGTTTCAGCTGCTAATCTTAATACAGTGTTTACATTGTTGAAGTTCATGAGCCTTGTGTTGCCAGTGGTGTAAGGATCAGTATCAGATTCTGTAGAGGACATTGGTGGATCAATTACAGCTAATTGTTTCTATGCAGGGGATATAGTGATTGGAAAGTTTCAATGATTCTCATGGGTACAAGCTTTTACTGAAATAATTTATATTTCAGTAACTATTCAGAATTTTTTTTACTGTAAAATTAATTGCTTTAAAGTGATTTTACTTGGTTATATGCTACAGGCTCCAGTTAATGTCTGCATTTTCATGTCACTAATTTTCAAAGTCTTTCAGGAATTTAATAATTACACTAAAGGATTATGTTGCATTAAATGGAGTGCTCTCTGAAATACCATATGTGACTAGCACAATACATACCAATTTTTTGTTGTGTTTCTGCATGTGTTGGAATTATCTAATGGACAGAAGTAAAATAATTGTCCAGATATGTTTAGCTTTATGAGCTGATAATTTTACATTTTGATTAAAATAAATCTTTTAATGGTAAAACCTTAAATCTTAAAATTTTAAATTTTAAAACATAATGGGTAGTTAAAAATAGCTTTAAACTGATGGCAAACTAATGTTAAGTTTTGAATGCGCTCCAGATTTTTTAATTGACAAATATTAGCAACATATTAGAGAGTTTGATATGCATTTTGTATAGGAAATTTAGCTTAGAGTTTGATTGTTGTATTTTTGATCTGTGAGGAATTTACAGGCTTGTGTACTGCATTCAGTGTCATCTATCTTTTCAAGATGTCTTATATGTTCTAATGGAATCTCCTCAATCATTCATATGGAACAGTCTGATTTTTCAAGTGTTGAAGTCATTGAAATCCTGTAATATTGGATGCCAGTTCATATGGAATTACATCCATAAAGACATTTATTTTATACAGCTCAGTGAAATTTAGACATATTTCGGTGTAAGTTTGCAGCTGATTAAATCTGCAGTGTTGTATCAGGATTTAAATACCGGTGACATTGTATAAAACAGGCTGGAAATTGAGTATTATATATAAGTCATGGCTCATCAAGAAGGGGTAAAGGGAGGAGATGATCCCCCAAGGATCAGTTATAGGGTCTCCTACAGAACCTATTTGAGGGTAAGTGGTGTTTTTACAAAATAAAGCATATCAAGCCTAATGTAAATTTATTCCCAAAAAAAATCAGACATGTTATATATCTTATGTACATGTATTTTATAAGAAATATTATAAAATTATTCCTCACATGTATTTTTTCATGATATCTTATTCAACTAATTTTATTAAGATAACTTTGTACTTTGTAAGATATTTTATATAATAAACTGTAGAATTTTAATCTATTGTTAAAAATAAAAATCAAGATATCGTGAAATATATATAATAGATTCACAAATGTATGAGATATCCTAATAAGATGTCTTATTTAATATACAAGATCTGAACTTCATTAGACAGCAAGCATAATTTATTTCAAGTCTTTTTATGACATGTATAATTATAGTAGTTTACAGTATGTGATTGTAGATCTTTGTTGAGGTGAATATGAAACTTCATCAGTCAGTAAACCTCTTATTGATTGACAACAAAAAGTGGAGCTCCTTATAATATCTTTATTGTTCATAGAAATTAGGATCTCAATTGGCTCATTACATGATCTAGAGAGCAGAATTGCAGTTTATTTTGCTTTCAAATTGTACAATATGTCATTTAGCATTATGATGCTAAGAACTTAATGCTTTACTGTTTGGTAAATGTCAGTGTTACAGTCATGTGAGATGAAGATTGATCTTGTGAAATAACACACAAACACACACACAAACAAACACACACACACACACACACACACCATGTCATCCAAAATGAAAACTATCCCATGGGCAGTGTGCATAAAATATTTTATAACGTCAGATTTTAATATTTGAATAAATTCACTGCATAGCAACAAGATCAACAACAATAACAAAAATAACAAGAATGACAATAATAATAATAATAATAATAATAATAATAATAATAATAATAATAATAATAATAATAATAATAATAGTTTGGTAGCTTATTGTCTGTCCATTAGCAGAAGTTTGTTAATGATGCATTTCAGAGCTACTTGGAGGATTGGCATGAAACTTTACAAACACATTAATCCCACAGTTAAGCTCATCCTAAACAAAAATGGATGGTGCCATACTGACATTCAGTATAACCATCATACATAATATTGGTATTGTAGCTCCTTTTGATCATAACTGTTATTTTGATTTCACTAAAAGAACCTTTTTGTTGTTTAATTGGTCCTAAATTAAAATTTTGCCCATTTGGCATCCAGTATGAATACCATATAAATCATTTTTAAATTGTTTTTACCACTTCTTAATGAATAGTCATATAAACATGGGGTTTTCTCAAAAAAATTCATATGATGTCCATTGGTACTAAATTAAAATAGTGCTCAGCTAATTTTCAATATGGTTGCCATGGTGCCCGTCTTGAAAATCTTTTTTATAACTAGTTCTCCTAAATGGATACTCATATTGACATGGAATTTTCAATAAAAGTCTTCTTTTCATATCAATTAGTACTGAATTATAATGGTGCCAATAACATCTTATGTGGCTCCATATATATATATATATATATATATATGCACACACACATATGGAAACACAAGTTTGTAGGCTATTTGCATGAAATATATATGATATCTCACAATGTTTATAAGGTGTCTCATAAAAAAAAATTTATATTAATTTAGCTTGCATTTTTTATTGCATGCTAAATTAGGTTCTGTCAAACAACTGCAGATGAATTATTCTCCATTGCTAAGATTCAGTGTCCATTGAGTCCTCAGCAGGTCTATATCCCTATTGTGTATCTGTTGCTTAGAGAATTATCAAGTGAATATACATAAAATAACCTTGTTTGTTTCAGACAAGAAGTCACATTTTGTATGCAATTTGATATTGATAAGACTTTATCAGGGTTCCATCATACTCTACATCATCAGGAGTGTCTTCCTTTATTAAGGTTTCTTAATTTGCTTGCTATGTAACCATTATGATTAGCTCTTTCCTTTATAAAACTACACTTCCCTAGACACCTGATCAAATCAGTCAACATTAGTTCCTGTAATTTGCTTCCAAGTGTGTAACTTTTAATCAGCACTAAGAAAGCCAGATTATGCCTATATGCCAGAAAATCCTATGTATACTGTTATCATTAAGAGAATAATTTTATGGTTATTTGTTTTCCACTTTGGACTGACTTTATGTACATAGAAAAAATCCGCATTTATCTTGTTTATTTTTTTGTTTATTACTGACTTTTTTTTAATAAAAAAAAAGACATACATTTAACTCATTAACCCCTAGCGCTGCATTAATGGGGCAGGAGGTGGTAGCCTAGTTCTGAGCTCTGTAATGTTAAGTCCATGTGGGACACAATAAAGTGGGTGGTATTATAGAAAGGTAGACAGAGGTAGCTTTACAGTGATACCAATAATATTGATGTTCTAGTTGCTCTACAAAATACAGGAAAATAGGTCATTTTTTGGACCTAGTTTTTTTTTCCAATCGAAATTCGCCTGAGGTTGTGATCTGAAGTTGTGATCTGGTTTTGTGTCTGGATTGTTTACTTTTTGGCTTCAGATCGAAGACACACCAGTCTGAATTGCACACAGACATGTGAACCTTTGCAAAAGGTAGGATAAGATGGGCATTTAGAATGAAGAGTGGTCTAGACATAAATATGATGGGCCCATTAGCCAAATAAAAAGAACACTAATGTTTACCCTTCTGATCATGATCAGGTGGAAAAAAAAGCCAATAAAAATAGAAGTTTTTAACAAAAATAGGTATTAAATAAACTAAATACATGTATATACAGGAAGTCTATGTATTTGCATGTATTCAAAAATATCTCCAAAAATTTATTTCCTCCTCAAATTTCAGACAAAAACGACAAAAACCTCCAGGGGTTAATGGGTTAAAGGGGATTAGAATTAATAATTTTATTTGTAATTGTGAATATTTTTAAGCTTCAGATGGCATTGTAAGAGATGCATTGTCCCATATCAACATCTTTTGTTTTGAGAGTGGGTGAGAAGAAATTCCATTTTTTTCATCGAATTTTTTTTATTTGTTATAAATGCCTCATCATGTTGGTGAAGGTAACAATAGCAGTATCTAGAGATAATTGCAGCTTTTCTTAGATGCAGACTTGTACTAAATTCCTGGTTGCTTAATTTTGACCTAGTCATGGTAGCTAACAAAACAGCTTCAGAAGAATGTTTTTGTTTGGTGGTTTTAGATTGGAAGAAAGCCAAAGTTTAAAGACCTGGTAAACATATTTTGCAGGCGTGTGGCATTCTTGGAAAATAATTGCAGTCAAAGCAAGCAAGTGTAAGTGTTTTCTCTAAGGATGGAACAGATTTAGTAACATCTCTTAGCAGATGCTTAAAAAGAAAAATTGCCACACACAAAGTATGTATTCCAAAGAATGGCACATAAAGGCTGAAGATGGCCACACAAAATACAGTAGAATTCTTTGCATGTTTTGTAGAGTTTTTTTTCCCCTTTATAATTAAAATAGCCCCAGTATGTAGAGAGGTTAAAGCTATCATTTTGTTTGTGTGTCTGTGTGTAAACATTTTCATTTATGGAGTATAATACAGTCGAGATATCTCACTGAAGCTTGGTTCAGATATTAAACTAGTGGTCTAGATATACAATTTTCTGTTCAAGTTTTTATTTTCAATATTTTTTAAAATGTCTTTGTTCTCTCTATGCTCTACTGATTATTAACCAGATGAACTAACAACTCCAGTTGTACATTGTCCATCTTTTTGCTTAAGTTTGTTATCACTGCTCCTCCAAAGTATATTGAAGGATTACTTTGAAATTTTATATTCATACATTCATATCCAGATCATATATGTCGTAAATGAAAATAGTTACACATGGATATCCATTCGAGCCACCACACCAACAAATTTTAAGTTGCTTCTCAAGATTCTGAAAATCATTATTGCTACTCCTACTGTACAGATGGCCATTTCAACATGGTATTTTCACTTAAATATCTAGTTAGTGCTGAACTGACAAATAATATATCAGCATGAGAACCATTTTGAAAATCTTGTTAATGCTACCCCTACTAAATGGAAATCACAACAGCATAGGGTTTACACCAAAAGACTTCTTATGATAGGTAGTTGATCCTAAATGAAGATGTTGCTAGTCTTTCATTAAATATGGCTACCACATCAGCAATTTTTAACATTTCATTATATCTGTTCCTCTTACATGGATAGTCATATCTATATGGTGTTTTCACCAAAAGGTTTTTTACAATGACTGATTGATTCTAAATGAAAATGGTGCTGATCTGACATACAGTATGGATGCCACATGGCAATTTGACAGTCTTATTATGGATACTATTCAAGAATGGATTGTTATATTGATATCGAATTTTCGCCAAAAAGCTCCAAACGGTCTAGTTGGTCCTAAATCAAAATGATGCCAGTAGCCTCCAATTTGTTGCTATTGTGGCCAGTTTGAAAATTTTATTATCACTAAAAAACATCAGAGTCGGTTTGGACACTAGGCAATTGAAATGAAGAAATGGCCTATTCCAGGAAATTCTTTTAAATGAGTAGAGCATCATTCTCTTAGTGGGACTTTTGTTCTATCCATACATCAATCAATTCAACATTTACCCTAATGTCTAGAGCTTTACCCAAAAACCATTCAAGATATCCCTGCAAAACTTGGTATGCCAATAGACATTTTGCCTTTTGCAATCAACAAAATTCAGGTTTTTTTTGCTCATCAATCATTTATAGTTTAACTTTTAGAGATAAACCCTATAATCATTCAAAATATCTCCGGTGAATTTTACACACCTACTAGATTAATAGTCTAGATGTGCCATATGCTATTAAAAAGTTATTTTTTTCAATATTCTATATGATTTTGTCCATCGATCTGGGAGCTATGATTGGTACAGCATCAAACTCCCAAGAAAGGGCCTGGGATTCAGTACATGCCCTGTCAACTGCCTCAGTGTCTTTGGGCAAGGCACTTGACTCCTATTTCCTCAGCATTATACTGTATATAGGTATTAACATGTTGAAAGTGCAGTGAAAAACCAAACATTAGCCATCTCGCATATTTTATTTATCATTTGTTGATGGTGCAAAACATCAAAACTGTTTCCTTTGACATCTAGTGTATATATCATGATTGTAATCTAAATATACATTTTTGCTGTTGAAAGATAATCTGCTTCAGTATAATTTTAGTGGGATAGGGGATATAGATGACTTCATCTATTTTTTAGATTTATATCAGGAGTAGAAACTTTTATAAAATTCATGGATGATCCTGAGCAACCTAAGTTTTAAGAATCCATTTTTGCAGATTTTCTTGGTTACCAGGTAAATGATGGCAGTCATGACCAAAATTGCTGTAATTAAAATTATTCAACAACTAGTCCTAATTATACACATTATTTGTTGCTTAACATGAGTGTTGAAAACAGTTTTAAACACTTTTTAATTAAATTGAGATGAGGAAATAATTAATTGATTTTCTTTTTTTTTTTTTTTTTTTATGGAACCTGCATGTCTGTTGGCTTTAAAATAGTTGGCCTTCCTTGAGGAAAAGCTTGTCCATGTTGTATGTTTATCTGAGTTTACTTAATTACCATTCAGATTATTGTTAATTGGATACTATTATCCTTCTTCTGAGCTCACAGGAAATTCATGGTAGCTATTATGAAAATTTTATTAGCAATTGACCTTTGGAACACAGCATCATATTGATGTGGGATTTCACCCAAAAACATTTTGTGATTTCAAGTTGGTCACAAATGAAAATGGTGTTGATCTCACATCCAATATGGCTTTCATCTTGAAAATGATGACTACTACTCCATACCGCAAAATTGAACAGAATTCTCCTTACAATTACTATTCATGTTTAAATGAAGAAATTGGTGCCACTTTGAATTCAATATGACCATGTTGTTGGCAATTTTACAATATTGTTGTTGCTACTATTAATCATAGACGGATGGTTATTTCAACAAGACATTTTCAACAAAAGACTGACATCTAGTTATTTCTTACTGAAAATGGTGCTGTTAAATCCAATATTGCTTTCCCAGTGGCAGATTCGAAAATCATTTTATTGATCAGAAATATCAGAGGTGGTTTCAACACACAGCAGATTGAAAGCTGTTTCTTATCTTGAATTCCTGGGATAAAAATTAGAGGCCAGTAAAGCATCAGTCTTTTAAGAGATTCTTGTTTAATGTTTATTACCTGACTAGGCTTCACATTGGGATAATGGCTTCGAAGGATATGATAATTGATGGCACTACATCATAATAAAATATAATAGAAATATCAGAGATTGTTAGATAAACCAACAGGTTTCATTTAAACATTTGCCATTGATCAATTACAGTTATGTATCACAAAGACATTTATTTGCCATCAGTCAATAAAGGGACTACTAATATAGGATTGCAAGGGTCTTGTCAAGAACCAAGAACCATTCAACATCAACTTCTTCAATTTTTGTATGAACATTGTCTCTGTCATTTACATATGACTTTTGTGTATTATTTATAAGGAACTAGCCTAACTATTATACAAATTGAGAGTATTGTACCCTAGGGTATTTTCCATAGGAATTGTTACAGAAGCTGGTGGCGAGTATGAGTGTGATCAAGTTGGAGGGATATGTTATCTCTAGACAACTGTTATTGTTTGCTTGTGCTTTTTACACAAATTTTTCAATTGTTTGATTTCCAAATATAGGTTCTACATCCTGTATACATACAATGGATTTAAATATCCAGTATAAATAAGTAGAACTTGTGCAGTTACAGAAGCTTGTGCAGATTTATGTGTAAATATGCATTGCCACCCAAAATTTACAAGTAAGATCAATTACAAAAATGGGGGGCCCTTGTTAGGGAGTGAGTAGGTGAAATGGTTAGCTTAAATCTGCCATTGCACCTCAACACACCCAAAGTTGTTTCAATACAGTGCATCATTAATCCAGTAAAACATGCATTGTATTTTCTTCAGAGAGTAAGTCATGTAAAGTTAGACAATGAAATTGTATCCTCTGTTGTTAATTTTGGTGCATATTTGATATATGCCAAAAATTGCATTGCCATCTGCAGATTTCCCACAAATAATTCACATGTGTTTCTTGGAAGAAAGAGCGACAAATTGAATTTTTTAGTTGATGTAAGCCAGAAATAGCATTTCTATATGCACAATTCCCACTAACAATTCACACATGCTTCTTGAAAGTAACAGTGAACAAATGAATTTTATTTTAGCCCAATCGAGAGCAAATAATGACTCAGTGTATGTATTCAGAACCATTACTAATGAAATTTATAATTTTATCCAATGTTTGATCCAATAAAAATATGAAATCAATGACTTATAGAGTGGTAAAAAGATTAGAATGTAACCTGATTTTGAGATCACTGTAACATTGTTATGCAACAGTTGTTTTGAAGCAAGGTAAGAAGCTTTTAAAGCATGCATCAGCCTAAGATAACCTTTTTTTCTTTTTAAGGGTAATGCAACCCTTCTGTGATTCAGCTGTCACTAACCACCATTATAAACTCCTGAATGGATAATGTTGAAATTGACCCTCTGTATTTTCTAAAGGACAATATATATGGTTCAGAATGAAAATGGTGCCAGTATGACATCCATCAAAATCATAAAATCAAAAAACGTCACATTTTAAAATTCTTGTCATTGCCAACCCATGAGAATGGATATTGACTTGAGGTTTTAGTAAAATAAACTTTTTATGACATAGAGGGTCCAAAATACAAATCGTGCAGACCATATGTAGAAGACATATTTATGGAATATTTTCATCCCATATGGTGAACTTATTTTGGCTTCAATTAATTTGTGAAAATGATTGTATAGATGAGAAGGTATTTACAGCAGATATTCTGGAAATACCTGCAGCAAGTTTTATTGTCAATACCTGCAGGAAATATTTTGTAAAAATTTGTGGGTGCAGCCACATGTGCAGTTTCCTTTGATACAGGACCTCTGTACGTACATTGAAAACATTATATACATTTTGCTGGGCATATTTGGAAAACACACAATTTGGAATCAATAATTTAATCTGAACAAAATCTATGTCCAATGCTTGTTTCAATGAATACATAAGTAGCTATTAAAAATTCCATTACAAGCCAAATTTCAACAATTTCAGTTTAAAGGACAAACATTGAAATGATTCAAGCACAATAAGCATGTTTATTTGATATAGTTTGGTAGCCAGAGCTTTGCTTCACAAACAGCATTGATCAACATAAGATTTTTAGTTAAAATGAAATTAGAGTGATAACCATAGACATTGAATATAAATAAAATAATTCTTTCAACGTGTCTTTGTAAGCAGAATCTGGTATCCTCATATCTGGTACACTGAATTAACATGAGCTTGATGTTAGATACTACTATATACAAGGATACAGTCCAGATACTGTTATATGTAGGATACAAATCCAGATACTTTTGAACTTACCATTTATATTTGGAAGTGGGGGATCTTGGGATTTTCTTCTGACCATAGATATTTTTTTCACTTTCACCTGAAGATAAAAAAAAATTTGCGACTAATATAATGGATATAATTAATTTTTAAGAAATAATTGTTCCAGGTTATTTGGGAATTGGGTATTATAAAAACAAATTGTATGCTCACTTTCCCCCAATGCCTGAAAATTAATGGTCAATTCCTAGATAGGGTTCAAACCAGTTGCTATTATATACAGGGTACTATCCAGATAAAACAAGGTAATCAATTTATTGTTATGCTTTTGTGACTGAATACTGAATTTGAATGTAGGTTTTGACTTGCAAATCAATGTAGATTTGTTTATGAATCTGATCTCCATTCTACCCCAGCTTGTAAAAGAACACGTCTCCAAATGCACATTAAGGCACACAATTTGTGGGATGTTTGCATATATCAAACAAAAACATAGGAACCTCAAGGTATACAAACCCATTGCATTTCTAAGCCTGCTGTATGCTCATGAAACTTGGATGGTGTACATATGCCATACCAAGGTGATGAACCATTTTCTTTTGGGCTGCTTGAGGAAACTAATGATGATAAGATGGCAAGACAGTGTCCAAGACACGGAGGTTTTCACACAGGTAGGCATTCCATGCATCTAAACTCAGCTGATGAAATCAGTTTTGATGGCAAGGCTATGTCACTGGGATATTAGAAGAGTGACTTCAAAAGAAGCTGTCCGCTGAAGGAGAGAAAGTAATCACAGGGTGGGTGGGTGGGTGTTAAGATGAAATGCCTCAAAGATTTCCTCAAGTTTTCCTGAAACACTTGGACATTGACTTGTGTTGGGAATATTTGTACAGAATCACTCCACCTGGTGCAGTATTATCCAAACTGGAGCTACAGGCTTTGAATTGAAGCATATTAGCAGCATAACACTGCAGCACATCCTATCAGGCGAACCCAAGTGGCATCTCCTGTGTTCAGAGCACAAATTGGTTCGATCGCGCTCACAGAAACCTGATCTGTTAATGATATCATGGTGATCTTCAAACTTAAAGGATGAAACATTAGCAAACATGGATAAGCAAGAATTATGATAAATGGTGTTAATCTTGGAACCTACTTCTTAGTGTCATGTAATGTTTTCAGCATCTAGAAATAAATTATTTTTTATTAATTCCTTAAAGTGATATTAGACATTAAATTATGTGTATCTTTCATAATGATAACTGATATGGTATACAAAAACTACTTTTTGTTGAAAGATTAGTCAAGCAGAAAAAATAATTCTGCTATAATTGAATGCATCAAACTTTTATCTTTTGTGTATTATGATATATTAATTATATATTTATTCATAAATTATAAAGATGTTCAGTGATAAAGTTTTGAAATCAAGTTTTGTAATGGCAAATAAATTAAGTCAAGGGGTAGTTTTTTTTGTTGCCTTGTTCTACAAGTTGAAATAAAAAAATACTCATCATCATTTATGAAAATGTAAAAATGTTTTGATCTTGGATCCAAACAACTGCAGTATAATTTTGTTAACAACCATGGATGGTAATCTTAAAAATTGGTTACTGTTCCTGAACAATGAACTCACAATTTCATGGGAGATACTGAATAAATTTGTTCATCTCTTAATAGCTTTCAGTCTCAAGACTGGTTTATTTATAGACCCTGGGGTAATGTTTGGTTTTGGGACGGAACAAATTCAGGATTTCACTCACTTCCAAGTTCACCTTTTTATGGTTGTGATAAAATCATTGCTTGGGGCATATTTGAGAAGAAAATTCTTTAGCTATTTATATCCACAAATACAGACACAACTATGTGGTCTGTATACCTTGTTTAGTTTCTCAATGTTAGGGAAATTCTATTATGTTTAATGAATAGAAATGAGTGCCAGTCAAGTATTCAATGAGAAATCTCCCATTATTTCAAGATCAATATAGACTGCTAGTACCACCGAAATGCAGGCATGCTAAACATGTTGCTCTTAAGGATTCATTGTGTTTATTGGTACCAATATATTTTATAGTGTAATTGTTCAACTGTTATAATTTCTGGGTAATATGTACTATGTTGGCTCAGAGTTTGCCCACCAGTGTTTTCAAAAATTTCACATACTCATTCATGCATTATCTACATGAGGTTAAGTTTAAGTAAAAAATGACAAATACTGGAACCTTTTTTATTGCTTGCAGTTCTGTCTTTCCAGCATATGATTTTATTGTAGTTAAAATCAAATGTTTTCACACCTTTTTAAATGTTGATTCTGATCTATTAATATATGCTTCAAAAATAACCCAAATTTGTAATTTTTGTCCTGTCCCTTACTATTCTGACAAATGAATTTTCCTATAACTACAGAGATACAGAGCTTTAAATACCTGAATTTGCTTTTATCTTGACAAAATTGTTAGAAAAATATGACCAGAAAATTTTTAAAATTCATCTCAAACATTTGATGCACACATTTGGTTTTTAAACCCAGGTGGTCACTCCCAGAGTGCATGGTTTTGTGGCATGATGAAAATAAGTTAAGGTATTTCTGTACCATAAATCAACCAGACCTAGCCAGAGCTTTTTAAACACAAACAGGGTAATACTTGATTTATAATGTTTGCTTAGAATTCTAGAGAAAGTTATATAACCTGTGATCTGCTGTTTGGGCTTGCACAAAAAGCCAGGCATACTAGTAGTAAAGATGCTGTTGGATTTGCTTATTGTTAATTACATAGTGAGGTTGCCTTGATTATTTGGTATTGAGTGTTCATTTGTGGTAATTGGGTCATGTTGTCAAAAAGAAATTATTAAACTGCTCCAGTGGCCTATTGGTTAGAGCCTCCACCTCAGATGCGGGAGGTCATACCAAAGACTTGTAAATAATGTTATATATCGGCTCCTTCAAAGAAACAGAAGAAAATAGTGGAGACCAACAAACTTTATTATTTTTAACAGATAATTTGATTTCTCGAGAAAACATGGTGAAAAGGTGAAAATATAAAACACGACTTACTGTTTGTGAATAAATATCCAAACATTTATTCAAGAATTGTGAATATATACGAGCCCTATTAATAAAAAGTTCCAAATCTAATTTGAAAATCAAATTCTTTCCAAGATGGAGGATTATGTCAGATGAAGTCTGTACACAAATGTCCATAATTTCATGTTGAACCACAATTTGTACTGTACTGTTCCAAGAGAAATTATGAAAATATTGCGAGAAAATGATGGGATCTGGTTTGTAAATTAAGAATAAAAGGGATAAAATTTAAATGTATCTGAATTTCACTGCAACACATTTTGCTTAGGGTGTTTTATCTTACACACAATTAGAAAGTTTAACAGAATCAGCATCCTTCTGCTGAAAGATGTATATTTTTGTGCTAAATGTTCAAAAACTGTCATCAAATTGAGATCAACTTTTAAATACTGAAGTCTCCCAAATGAAAGTAACATTTAAGAATTAAGATATACAGTTATACATGTATATAATTTATTGTAGTAATTTTCTTTGCAAGCAGTGAACTAATTTACTCTATTTGTAGCTAAATTGCTTTTTCGGTCATACTCTAGAAGGAATGTGGTAGATGATGGTTAATGATTTTTCTCAGTATTATTAACTGATATCTGATATAAATAATTTTGTCACATTAATTTCATCAGATTTTGATAGCATGTTTACCTTTTTGGGATTGTGGAATCTTGCATTACTATGATTTGAGAAATTGTTGCTAACTAAATCAGAATTGGATTTTATGAAGTGGATTAGTGGATCAATGATTATAGAAACTGACAGTTGATTGGCAATATTGATAACCTGTCATAGTGGTTTCCAAAAGTATAAGCAGTGACAGTTGTGTGCATTGTATTTTCATGATCCTCCAACCAAATTTTATTAGTGTGATTAACAGCAGCATAGGAAGATGTAGGTTATTAGATGCAATGTTTGTTATGTGAGAATGTACAAGCTTTGTAATGAGGGATTCTAATGATTTTTATGAACCTGACAACTTAAAAACCACAAATCATGTTTCAAGTGGAATGTTTGCAGTAAAATGGTATATAGCTTGTTAACAGTGAGCCTTTCTTGTTTGTTTTCTTTAAAAGTTGGAACCATTATGCTAATAAACATCATACTTATAGTTTTTGTATTAGAGACAAAAGTCTTATTGTGTGTTTTAAGATATTTTGTAAATTAATGTATGTCAACTAGTTGTGAAAAACTGGAATTTTTAGAGTGTCAATAAGTTATCCAAATACTTATGCTGTGCAAGCATTTTGTCAGTGGCCTTTTAAGTTTTGTGAATTTCTTGTTCCTTTTTTCCCCATGATATAGAGAAATTTTTAGATCTGGCAATGTGATTTATTAAGTGTTACTTTTTTTGCATGGAAAACTGAAAGATTCTATCAAGTTCTTGTTTAAGATAGCTTTATTGACAAGAGTTAACTGCATAATGATTTGTGCGAAAAAGATGAGCTCATATATATTCTGGCATTAAAGTTGTGACAAATATTTTCAAAATTTGTTGTTTCCTCTCTGAATATAATGCATGTGTGCTGCTTTGCTATGATTTTCCATGCAGGATTTACTCTTTATTAAAGATTGTTTAACTCTGACATCTTTTGTAAGGTGCACTCTACAAGTTTTGGAATCTGTGATATTCTAGGCTGTTGAATGCCAATACTTATGGGATGCTTTAGTGAAAGACAAGATTTTTTTCTCTTGATGAAATATTGATAGATTACTTTACATAAATTCTAGACACATAGGATCAGCAGCAGCAAGGTGGATTGACTGCCAGGATTGTGATTTATTTTTATATACATCAAATGATATATTTTTTCTCAGATCTTTCATAAAACTAAGTCATGGCTCATCATGAAGGGGCCATGAGAGGTGATGAACCCCTAAGGATCAGTATTACTATCTCATATGAAACCTATATGAAGGTAAGTAGTTATGTAACATTTACATATATTGTTTTCACTCTCATTGTTTTATTAACTACCATCAGTATTATCTAGTTTGTTTTATTGTCATAAATAATCATGACCTTTATACTCATTCTGTTTTGTTCTTTATTATAGTACAAATCATCATACTTCACATTTTTTTTTAAAATGTGACTTTTTTGCTACTTTTATCTTGGAAAGGCAGGTCACACCAGTTTTCTATCTGGTGTGTTGAGATATTGATCACTAGTTCATGGGCTTTCCATTTTTGCATTAAAACAACAGTGATGGTTTTAATTCTTTGAGACAGCACCTACATAATGTGAGATGTTGCTATTATCATATTTGTGTAGACTTAGTCTATACAAGTATATTTATTCATTTAGTTACAATGTTTAGGAGATGGTTTACATTACCATATATACTTGCTTATAAGATGAGTCCAGCTGCAAACAGCATAGACCCAGATCTGCTTTTGCATAAAGTGAACCTTGAGATTTTGTCTAGGTTTTGGTATTTGTAAGTAATGGAGTGCAATTTAGATATTGGACTGTTAACTGTCTGTTCAGTTTTACAAGTTTTATCAGTATACTGTTGTACAGATCCTGCTGGTACATGTTTTCATTATATTGCCAGTAAACTTATTTTTGCAGTATTTCTATAAATAATCTAGAAATAAAATTTCAGTTTCAGCCTTTGATTTGAATTGCTCCCATTTCTCACAGTGTCTTTGGTTCTAAACCTTCATCAAGAAAATACAGAGAAGATGTTTGAAATGCACCTTATATTCCACTTAATTAGTTCGATTGCAATGACCCAGAATGGGGTACATTAAACCTGAATTATAGTGGTGCAAAATAAAAAGGCAGAATAACTGGTCATTTACCTTTTGGATGAAATTCACCAAGAAGAATGGAATAGTAATTGATGATATTGCCTGTTTATTTGGAATGTTGTGCAGAGATGAAGTTCATAAATTATAGGTGGGATGATGAAAATGCTTGCCCTCATTCACCATCAGCATCCCATTATATCTGCCAGTGTGGCCAGAGATGAAAACATGCATGTTTTCTTACTTTGGAATATTCAGGTTTTCCTCCATCAAAGGCATACACAGCAGCTGTTTCAGAGTAGCTTATTAGGTTTCTTTGCACTTATGGTAATCAGTCATGAAAGATTTCCATCATTTTGATTATCAAGTAACCTTTGTGGAAGGTGGGACCTGTAGGGATCAAACATTATGACATATGACAATATTGCTGATACATATACATTAATGATGTTTGAGATTCAGTTTTAGAAAGTGATGAAATTTGGAGTACATCAATGAATGAAGTATATAACTTGAATCATTTATATTGTAAAATTGTCTTCATGTTCATAATGTGTTGAAAAACAGTACATTAAAATAGTGTCATTTAGCTCTGTGAAAGTTTTTCGGTCTTGTTTTGAAGAAATTGTCTCCTGATGACCAGTATTTTTCTTTCATTTTAGCTAAATGTCATTTCTACACAGCACATGTATTTTATATCCTGAATATACCTCAGACTGTAACCTCCATGTTAAACTGGCGTTTACTCTGTTCTATATTTGTGTTCTAGAATAGAAGGGTAGCTGTCTGCAATGAGACATAATAAGTTGCAATTTCTGCATGCAAGTGCAGTGTATTTCAAATTTAAATGGATCTATGGTAGAGCATCAGACTCATGATGTAATCCAAGAGTCAACCTACCAATTTAGTGAGCTAATGGTTCAGTTGCATTGCTTCATCTTGGGTAAATATCTTAGCCTCCATTTCATTTCTTTGGCAAGATAAAGCCAATTATGTCTTATAAGTACAATACCCCATGTATAATTCAACCATGAAGTACAACAGTTTATCCCTGCTTCAAGATCAAGATGACAACCTGTAATGAAATTAGGTCCCATTTCTATGGGTTATTTACTGATAAGACATTGATTTGGTGATTTTATAGTAGAACTAAGTTAGGTAAACCATGCCATATATTTGTTTTGGAAGAAAAGGATACATATTTTAAACATTTGCAGGGGTATCCTTCATTTGTATCATTTCCTTTTTTGATTCAGATACTTGTAAAGGGTCTTTTTTATATATCCATGAATAAAATGTGCTAAGAACCTTCATAATGGAGTTGTAAATATGCAAGAATGAATCATATGCTAGGTCATTAAAAGTACAAATTAAGTCATCAGCCAGCATATTAAATTTTTTTTAATTTTAATTTTTATTTTTTTTAAAAATTTTATTTAATGTCAGTAGTAGTTTCACCCATATTTCATTTAACTTAGACCTTGGTACTTTTAATCCATTTGACTGCTTCATTAGCTTTGAGATCAGTGAGTTTGCTTTGGATATGGGAGGTCGAGGGTTCAAATCCAAGCTAAGTCATATTAAAGACTTATAAAAATGGTACTAGCAGCTGTCATGCAAGGTGTTCAGCATTAAGATGTTATTGTTAGGACTGGTCAGCCTGGTGTCAGGATAAAATGACTGGATAGGACATGATGCTAAATGTCTAGGACATGATGCTAAATTTCTGCGGCATGATGCCCCAATGCTAGACATCACTATAAACTGCCACACTGCAGACATCATAGTGATATGACTGAAAAATTGTTAAAGCTATGTTAAAAATTCAAAACACACACACTTCAAATCCATTCCAAGCGACCCCTAATAAAGACCAGTGAATGTAAATAATATATGCAGGAAAATTCTGAAGCAATAGAGAAAAAAAAAAAAAAGGCAGAGAAAACTGGGTGGTCTGTACTCCTTGAGATTCTTAGTTTTCTGGGAAAATATGTTGAGTACCATGAAGATGTTGGCAAAATATTCTACAAGATAAAACCATTTTTTAAAAAAGCAGTATTTCTCTCACAGCTATATAACTGAAAGTGTGTCTGCCATGCCAGGTACTAAAAACAGAAGAAAAAAATTTACTCTGTTGGTATGGTTACAAATATAAACTCTTTCAACATGCCTAATTATCAAAACTTATCTGTATGCATGCATAATGATGGCTTAGGACTTTAGAGAAGGTAACCTGTTGGATCAGCTGATTTGGCTTACATAAGAATCCAGATGTTTTTGGCTGTGCTATATGCTTTAGTAAGTTGCATCTGCTTCTTGGTTGCTCTTCTGATTGATATGATTAGGTGGATACTGGTGGACTCAACTTTATTGGCCTGACCATTTTCCAGTTTTAAGCATTATTGGTTTGGAGGTGGTGTCCTAGTAGTTTATTATACTGGACCCTCAGGCACCAAAGGTCCCAGGTTCAAATTCCAATGAGAAAAAGAAAATATTATTTTCAAATACATCTTGGTTCCATTGGTGTCATTAGTTGATAATTACACTAAACTGCAGTGTTTCATATAGGGTTATTAAATTGCAGGAAGACTCGTTACTTTTGCATGTGAAAGATTCCTTAGATAGCATTCAGTAAAGAATAGGTGCCAATTGTTGCCAGGTAGGTTCTCCACACTCATCCATGTATGATTGTGTGGCAGAAATGGTATTTAGATTATGGGAGCAGCATAATAACTGAACTCAGTAAGCCCAAATGCCACAATTTAGAGCAGTGTTGTATTACCTTTGTTTCATGATCTGTGATGTCATCACAATTCATGATAGACCACAGCAGGTGTTTTTTTTAGAAAAGAAGAGAAATGTAGCTTATTATGATGCAAATTAATGTAGATGTTTTACATACATAAAAAAAATCTATATCCACAGAAGTAGAAGTTTTTAAAACTTTTTTCAGTATGTGGCAAATATTGCTTGTACCATAACTAGGGTATGTGTCTAGAATATAAGCTTCCTTTTGTTAAATTGGTCCTGTTGAAATAGCATGAGGACTAACAAACCCCAGCAAAAGATGTAAGTTTGAGATTTCAGAGATAAGGGAGCCTAGAGGCAAGAAATCATGGGTCCTATAAACAAAAAACTTACAATTACATACCTGCTAATATCCTAATTTTACAATGTCCAGGTATTTTTGAGACTTGAAATGTGTTTTGAGGTCTCAAGCAGTGTGTGTGTGTGTGGGGGGGGCAGTGCACATGACCCAAAATTGCAATGGTTGTTAAACTGAGAATTTATATATTCATATACAGTAAGCCTATAGAAAATTGCAGGAAATTTGATTTGGAAAAAAAAGAAAAAAAACATGCTTTCTTTGTCCCCCCCCCATAGTTGGTAGTCTTAGCAATGTAAGATATTATTAGCACACACATGTGTGTCCACACTCTTATAATCAGAACCACACATACATTATATAAAAATGCAGTACATTATTGTCTTTAAGATCAACTGGATAGTGGAATACAGTCTTAATTAGATGCAGTCTTTCAGGAGGCAGTTTCTAGATAATGAAGTGCCATTTGTGTTCATTTTTGCACTGATTAGAGACTGAATTGAGGTGTTCAAGCTTCTCAATTAGCTCATGTTAAATGATCTTTAAGCATCTTTATTGCTGCAAGGGAATGTCAGACATACCATTATGAAAAATGATTTGTGGCTTTAAATGGCAGATTACACAGCAATGAAATTGCAGAAAAGTACTTAAGCTCTTGTGACATGATCTGTTGATGAGTGTTTAAACATGTATTTTAGAACTGCTCCAGTGGCCTAGTGGTTAGTGTGTCCACCACTGGGTTTGTTGTCTATAATGTTTGCTTTACCTAAGCATATTATTAAGTGTAATGGGTTTTCCTACAACAGTGCTCAAAGAACTAGCACATCATCACCCAAGCTAATGTCATCCAATTATGTAATCTTCCAAATGGAGGTTCTTTATCTCTGACTACCATATGCTTTAGATGCCTCAGAGAATCAAAAGTAAAAACTATCCAATAGTTTTACATGAATTTTATGCAGGATCCAATCTGATTGCAGAGTGGCAGATACTGTGTCACCTAGCTACATGTACCAAATATCACTATAGGGCAAAGTTGGTTGAGAAACTTTGGATAATGAAGACATGCATGACACACTTTTTGTGGAGTTGTGCCTAATATTGTGAGTTTCTTTTCTGCAGAAGAACTGCCTTTGTATAGAACTTCATGTTTTTGACACCTTTACCATGCTAAATTTGCATAATTATTTTGTAGAGTTGTGCTCCATGATTGTTAGAGATAGAATATCAGAGATGGTTTGAATACTCAGCTGTTAAATAGAAGAAATAGTCTTAACTTGATTTCCTGGTAATTCTTTTGGGACAGTAGAGAATGGGTCCTTTTGAAGGAATTTTGATAATCTCTGTAGTAGTAAGTTTAGTCAGGGAGTTATAAAGAATTTAGTAAAAGTAAAGTGCATATTGATGTCTAGTGTCGAGGTGTTATGTGCCATGTTACTTACTCTATGTACGGAAACCATTAAATTGAAAATTAATCTGATTTGGTTTATAGCTTTTGATTCGTAAGTTGTAACAAAAGTCTTTTTTTGCAACTAATATTCAGTCATATATAATAACTAATCAAAAGCTGGAGAATTCAATAAAGCATGCTTTTTAAGATTGGATATGATCAGAATTTTTTTATATTCTGATATTTATTGCAGTTTATCACATTTTCCCTACATTGTGTGCAGTTACACATTTTTTATATTATGCATGTTAACATATCTCTTTGTGATTCTGATTGGTCTAAGTATGCCCATGAAATTATTGTGCAGTATTCTCTTTACTGATTGGCTGTGCTTGTGAAAGGGTTTTTAATCCTGCATTCTGAAATTTATTGTTTTCATTGATCATTTTTTGCCTTCTTTTTTTTATTGGCTTTGCAAAAGGAAATTGGGGAAAATGGTCTTATTTGTTTCCATATTGCCAATTTACCACCACAGGGATTTGTTATGTCATGTATAACATATTATAACATGAAAAATGGCAGAATCCCTAATAGAAGAAGAACAACAAGTAAAACTACTGGTATTGCTTAGATGATAATAAGGGTGGGACTGTGTGCTCTATGTGATGCAAGTCCAACATGAACAGATTTGTTTATGTCTTCTGTATAATCTAATGTTCCAAATCAAATTTTCTGCAAATATCCAGTCACAGATAGAGTGCTGTAAATAGGTGTATTTCTGTATCCAGTAATCTTCTTTTCACAAAAATATTACAGCAATGTCATGTTTTGTTGTTTTGTAGAATTTCAATGTAAACACGGTTACTGTGTTGTGTTGGCCAACTCAAACTGGTATTGTGCATCATATCAAACAATGTAACACCACAGGTATAGGAGATTTGTTGTTGATAAATATTTTGCTTTTTGTAAAATGTTCTGTTTATTTAGATGGATATTGATTCTTTAATTTATAGTAATCAAAAGTGTATAATATACTTTTACTATTTCAACTTTGGGACTATTTTTTTTACGTAAAACAAATGAAAGATACAGCATCTGTCAGCATGAATGAAATTATTCGTTCTTTTTTATCTAAATAATTTCTACAGAAAAGAAACTATGTGATAAAAAGAATCTTAAATGAGTAATTATTTAATATTAAATTTATGAAACTTGTTTAATAATGTCCAGCTTTTGCTCACCAAGGCTAACAGAAGCTGGACTTTTATTCAGCTTATTTCATAAATTCAATATTAAGTGTTATTCATTTGAGATCCTCTATATATTATGAAGTCAAAAGAGTAATGTTAAAGAGTAAACAGGAAATCCAAGTTTCATGTGATTCCCATATCTTTTAAATCTCTTTAAGTAAAGGATGATTGGGATAGATCCTTACATGTAGGTGATAACTATGATTACTTCTGTTTAATTTGTGCCTTTTTAATTCTGGCAACATAGGTGGTTGGGCAAGGATGATTTCAGCAAATGTGTGCAGCCAGGTTCATTAAATGCAAACCTCACTTCTACATTACATTTCTAACAAAGAGCAAGGTTATTGACTAATTTCATCCAAAATTCTGCCAGGTGAGCCATCTTGTTAATAATGAGCTTCTGAACATCTGCTTTGTTATGCATTAGGTATGATATAATGAGTGCTCAGTGTACATCCATTTTCTCAGCAGACATGTCTTTTGGAAAACATTTTTTGGTTTTAGAATGATTACCAGACATTAAAAAGGCAAAATATTCAGACCATACTAAATTTTACAAAGAAACCCCAAAAATTAATTAGTAGTGTAACATAGTACAGATATTGTTAAGGCTTATACCACAATTGCCTGATATTGCTTATATCATACTTGAATAGTTACTATCATCTTTCGTCATTGTTAAAGTTTTTCATTTATTATTCCTTCCATCTGTCAGTTTTAGAAATCACCTATGGGAAACAAAATCTTTTAGGTACATTTGTTCCATCATAAAATGTTATTGGTAAAATATGATAACTGACAGATAAATTGAAACAAGAATCAGATATATGTGAACAACTGTAAATGCATTTATATGTTTAGGCATCCTTCTTTTGTGATTTGCAGAAATTAATAGTTTTAGCACTACTGGTCAAAGACCAAAAGAGCTTTTGGGATAGCCTGATGTTCATCAGATGTTGTTCATCAATCCATCTGTTATCACTACTTCACCTAAGTTACTTTATGGATTGCCTTAAAAATTTACACCATATGGTATTAAGGTCTTGTTGCACCTAAATGAAAATGGTACTGCTCAGACATCCAGTATGGCCACCATTTTGAAAAATCTGTTAATCTTTCAGGAAGGGAATTCAGATTGCCATGAATTTTTAAATTAAAACTTTTTATGATGTCGAGTTGTTTCTAAATGAAAATGGTACTGATCTGATAACCAATATAGCCAGTATGGCAGCAATCTTGAAAAACTAATAACTCATATAACTGAGTTTTTCATGAGAAGACTTTGTATGATGTCTAGTTGCTTATGAATAAAAATGGTAGCAATCTGAACTTCATTATGGTCACTATGGCAGCCATTTTGAAAGTTTTTTCATTGTTCTCTTAAATGGATGGCCATGTTGACATTTGGCTGTTAACAGAATACATCAAATGATGTCTAGTTGGTCCTATATGAAAATAGTGCTGATTGTTGTTGATCATGATTGCTTTTGAAGCCATCTTGATAGTTTCATTGTGTTTGATCGTGGGATTTCACCATAAACAAATGCTGCTGCTCTGACATACAGTATAGTTGCAATGGTTGACCCCATGGTTGTTCATATCAACTTGAAGTTTTCATGAAAATATTTATTGTGATGTCTGGTTTACATTGTGAAATTTGAATTGTGCAGATATAACTTCCAATGTGGCTGTTATGGCAACCATCTTGAAAAGTTCCATTGTGATTAGGATTATGGTTAGGTTTCAATGTGATTAAAATTTGAGCTCAACAGTTCTATAGTGAGATCTGAAGGACACCAATAAAAAATATGTTCTGTTGACCTTGAATTTCACAAATCAGATGATAACTTTTAAATTTCTGAAGGTGACTTTGGAGCATATCATTACCAATGATAACTCTCCCTACCCTAAATTTGTAATTATTTATTTGATAGGCTACTAGAAATTAGTGGACTGGGAATTCCAAAGATTGCCAAAAGATGAACATTTATTAGTCTGTCTGTTTTTCACATATAGGACAGTGAGGCCTGTTTAATCAGATTTGATTAGATTTTGGATTTACCAAACTTGTTTACATGCATCTATGCATTATGTCTACAGTAGCTATGCCACTTAGACTTTAAAATAATTTGACAATATTGTAGTGTTATGAACATACACTATGTTTTTATTTTTCCAGGTGGGAATGGGAATATCTGCTGCATGGGAATATCTGTTGCCAATTTACACTTTTGTTTTAAGAAATTTTATTTTCAATTTGGATATATTCCCTCCATTCTGTGTAGCTGTGGGACCCTGAAAAACTTTTGTCATCTGTGATCCAGCTTCAGAAAATCTCTGACCGGGATATTTATTTCTATTTTATCACTTTATCAGGTGTTTACATGTTTTCCGCAGTTTGAATGTTGGATAGAATTAGGTCTTTTTTTTAAAAATACAAATCAGAGCAAGATAATTGCTTTCAAAGCTTTCAGGAAGCAGGAAATCCCCTCCCAGCAAAAATGAAATGCTCTACCTCTGTTGTTCTCATTTTGTCTGTCTGTCTATTTGTATTTGTCTCTGTGTCTCTGTCTCTTTCTCCATTTGCCAGTGAGTTAAGATTAGTTCTATTTTTTTCATAGTTGATACTGTTCCATTTGGTGTTAGCAATTAAGGACAATATTAATGAAATTTTGTAACCCTACACATAAAAGTGATTTCACAATAAAATCTATGCTGGCAATTTTGCAGACAGATCTACTGTTCCCAGTTTCATTTATGAGCCTAATACTTGCATGTTACTTCTGTTTAATGATCATTCCATCAAGATATCAATGTCCTTGACTATAGCTTAATCAGCTTACATCCAGAGAGCAATCTAATGCAAGTGTTGAAGTCTGGGAAATCCTAGGATATTGGATGCCATTGCATAGAGAATTATGTCTGTGACAAGAGGATTTCTTCATCACTGTTGGTGGATGAAACTTTGATCAACTGCTTTCATGTAATTCCTTTGCTGATTAAATCTGGCTGGATTATGCTAGGATACTGCAGGATTTTTTTTGTATTTGTGATACTAAAAGGGTGGGTGTATGATACATCAACACTGTGAAGACTATACACTGTGAAGGGAAGTAGAGTAAATTGCCATGCACCAAAACACACATAGCTGTTCTAGTGGGAATTAAGCCCACATTCTTCTGGCCACAGGTCCAATGCCTTAACCAGTGTGGTTTCCAATTGTAAAACTGGACAAGACAGTTTTATCAAGTCTTTCAGAACACGGAGTCAAATGACCCATCAAGAAGAGGGTGGTGTGAGTAAAGTGGCCCCAATGATCACTTTTAGAGTTGCCTGCAGGGCCTATTTGAGGGTAAGCCTGACTCTTACAATGCAGCATTCACAATTAAATCTTATATCATACAATTTTGTTTAGAGTACATATACTTTGAAATCTAGAATAAAGTATGTATCAAGCAGCCATTTGTAAAGAGATCAACATACAGTATTGTGGTCTTATAACACTGTTAGACTATAATAGAGACCAAGATCTATTGCTGTATATACAAACTTATAAGACAAGCCCAACTGCAAACTGCACATAGCCAGATCTGTTGTTACATTATATGATGTTAGATCTGGTTCTTTGCATTTACTTAGGAATAATCAGTAGAGCAGATAGCATTTACCCTGATTTATTATGCTTTGGGATATCAGGATCTTTGTTGTTTCTAGTTTTACTCCACTTATAAACAAGTCTATGGTGCTTATTTTCTTACACATTCAGAAAACCAGAGTACTAGTATTTGACTATGAGAGAATATTATCATAAATGCATAAAAGTCAAAACTTTTGTCTGCTTATAAATCCAAATGGTATAAGCCAATGTGGGTATGTGAGAAAGTTTACTAGTAGCTTCTTGTGGGTCGGTGGTTCTTTCAGAGGTTTTTCCTGGTTCTTCCTCCACTATTAATACTGGCTGCCCATGATGCCTTTTGACTCTTGCATCATCTACTTTGGAAAACCCAGACCAGTTGTTTTTTTTCTATTAAGCCTCCTCAGATAAGTTTTGTTATTACTGTGGACATTTGTGTTTGTCATATATAAAGAAGCTTAGATAATAGCCAACATTGAGTCACATGATAACAATCAGACTGTGTTAGCCTTGTATGAAAGCCAGTAGCTGGCATATCCATAGCTATTTGCCATAACCATGCAGGAGCATTTAATAGACCTCAATAATAACTGCTGCTACCCAGGTTCAAGCCTTTATGGGTTTATTAACTAGTCTTGGCTAAGTATTGATGATAAGGTACAGGGTTCATATCTAACTTGTCTTAAAAGGTTTATTGAAATCATTAAATGTGTTACATGTACATAGAAATGATCTTGGTTTGAAAAATTCTTAATGCACAACTTTACCCCAAAAAATGTTTAAATAAAATATAGAAAAACATGCATTTTCTTGTGATATTTAATTTGATAAGGCATGATTATAGATCTTAATTGTCTTTTCTGTGTCGTTGATTGAATGAGTCCATATTTTGGTAAATATCATTTATTATTTTAATCATCTGGGACTGTGTCATTGATTTCCATGGTGATATTTGATTTTAGTTGGGTTTGGTCATTGGATGTCCATGGTGATGCTGGTTCATTGAATCAGTAGTGATATCCAATTTTAAGGATTAATTTATTCCTTGGTTCTTTTCACTGGAACCAGTATTTAGCATTTCCATATTGAACTAGAGTTTCTCTGCTTATGTTAGAATGAATGTTGTGTTGATTAAGATCAGTGATGTTTCCATGCAGTGGTAATGATATGTTCATTTGACACTCATCCAATAGGAATAAATAAGATTGACTTGGGTAATGCCTTCTGATTGCCTGACTTGTTGGTGCATTGAGCGTAGGGATGGGGTTGCCATCAATGGCCTAGACAAAAACAACAGTGTATTATTATGTCATATATGGATGGCAAATTTGTTGTCCTTAATGGTATGATGATATTGTATTATTTAACATAGCCAGCTTATTACTTTCTATGCAAATACTTTGCATTTGCTGATTCAGCAAGTTTACTACATAGCATATGTTGTCAAGCACATAAAGCCAGGTGCTGTTAGCACACAAAACCCATATTTTTACATTCTGGATTCTGGGTCTTCTGGATTAGGATTCTGGGTCTGAATGTATACTATCAATAATTTGGCATTAGTTACTGCAACTGATTTATTTAATAGAGAATTCTTTTCTTTTTAGATTACAAAAAAGAAGAAAATAAACTAGATTTTATTCTTTGACTGCTTTTGCATTATTTTTGCAAATAAGAATCATATGTTAATACTTTTTTGTTATTGTGAAGTTAAGCACAATAGTGTTATTCTGCAATGAGGAAACCCTGAATACAGAATATCATTTTCCAGACCTCAGCATGTGTGTGTTGGTATGTATGACACATTTGCTTATGTAAGGAAAACTGTGTAGTAACCTTAAGTATCTCCAAAAGTCCCTAATGACACTGTTTAATACACTTTGATGTGTGCACTATTTAGAGGGTCTGTGCCTATTTATAACACTTTGATGTGTGCACTATTTAGAGGGTCTGTGCCTGTTTCCCCTGTGGAAAAATCAAGAACTGTTCATGAATTGTTCTTGAACTAGTTCATGAACTGGTTCATGAACAGAAAATGGCCACTTCATGAACGTTCAGTTCATGAACTATTCATGAATTGTTCTTGAACTGGTTCATGAATTATTCTTGAACAAGTTCATGAACTGGTTCATGAATTGTTCTTGAACTAGTTCATGAACTGGTTCATGAACAGAAAATGGCCACTTCATGAACCTTCAGTTCATGAACTATTCATGAACAAATATAAGAACTGGTCATGAAATGTTCTTGAACTAGTTCATGAATTGTTCTTGAACTAGTTCGTGAACTAGTACCTGAACAGAAAATGGCCATTTCATGAATCTTCAGTTCATGAAATATTTATAAACAAATCTAAAAACTGTTCATGAATTGTTCTTGAACTAGTTCATGAACAGAAAATGGTTGCCAGTCCTTGAACAGAAAATGACTAATGACTAAATGAATCTGTAGTTCATGAACTAATGTTATTGCTCATGAACTCTGTTCTTTACAATTTATGGTAGTAATATCATGCTATTCAAGATCACCCCTTTCTGTGAATTACAAGCTCAGATTGAAGATTCTGATTATAAAAAGATACCCAGGAAAGCTTATGATAAAATGTTTCATAGTTTTCCTATCAAAATAACTTTCCCTTCAACTACTAACTTTTTTAGTAACAGCCCTCGTGCAAAAAGGGTGTATACAATTTTAGGCTAAATTTTGCATTGCAAATTAGTTTTCTAGAAACTAACAAATATCAAAATACAAATATGCTATTCCTTTTTAAAATTGAAGCACATATTAATTATTGACAATGGTCAAATTTATTCAGAAAGGCACATAGAAATGTACTATCATTTGACAATTATATTGGGCACAATTTGAATAACCAATGCAAAAAAAAAAAGAACTGTAGTTAACTTCTTCTCAGGACTTCATTCTTGATTTTCTTTATTCTTTCTTCTTCCTCATCTACATGTGGATCGACTCAAAAAGGAATTTTTAAAATTGCGCTTCAACCCGCTCTATAGATGACTTGTTCTCTAAAGTTTGATAAAAAAAAAAAATTAGCCGTTAACTTAACACGTTCTTACTTTTCGTTTTTTTTATACTTTAAAAGTATGAAGACTATTAAATGCATGACTACCAGATATAAGCTAACCACTCTTCCAGTTTGAAAATTTACACCCAATAGATAATGAAAATAAAACAAAGTTCCCCTTTTGATCTATACACATGTTCAGTTTCACTTGCTTATCAGATTTCATATATTTCGATCAAAATCTCTGATATCTAACAGGTATGATTGTATTTTAATTTTTTTAAAAAGTGGACCAACTATGATGTCGTAGCCTCTGCTTGGTTTATCGTGGTTGTCATTTGTCCACGAGGTAGGACTAAGGTTACTAATATTAGTAGTAGTAGACAAACATGAAATATAACATCAAACTAGTAGGCTACTTTTATATCGTTAGTTGATGTTCATATAGGCTTGCCATAGACAAGCAAAAGACTTATGTATATGCAATGCTTGAAAAGATAGAGTGACCTCAATTTTTGTCGATAGCACATAAAAATATGCAAACTTACCCGAAATTGCAATTAAAATGACTGGATAGACTTTCCTCAGATACTATGCTTGCACCACACTTCATTTAGTTAAAGAACCTTCCTTGATGCAGGTTTCTTTCAGTATTGACCAGTTGTTCTCCTTTATCCAGTAAACAAGGATGCTCTGACTGCCATCTTTTTCATTTGTTTTGCACGTGTGGTTTATTGGCAATGCGCATGCTCAACAGTTTCTGGGTTCTTTTTAAAGTATTTTTATTAAACAATATAGTAGTTGTTTATGAAGTTTCGAAACAGAGAGATATATTTATTAACAAACATCGCTGAATTTTAAAGAAATAAGCTATCAAAATTTTCCATGAAATAAAATATGACACGAACAAATGATTCATTTGCTTACAAACTTCGCGCGATTTTTTAGCGATGGAGGCTGGTACCTGATAGCTGACTGCTAGGCCATATACATGTACAGTGTCTCCTGTTCTGGAAACAAAAGGACAGCTCCACGTAAACAAACGTTAATTTTCATTTATACTTCATCAACCGGTGGAAGGATTTTGTGACGGTTCAGATACAATCGGGGTAAGTAAATATGTTTAAAAATAAAAACTTTCTAAACCAGTGCAACATGGTCACTCCTATAATTTAATGGGCATATGTATTTTCAAGACCAACAACATAGGTCACTGTATGATTCATTGCAGGAAATTTGATTCTCCATATTTAAGAACTGTATATTAGAAGCAAGTTTGTTTAATGTTTTGAGTTTTCATACAGAAATTGTGCACCAAAGTCAGCAGGTTCTCCAAGTATATTTATTTTATTTGGTTGGTTAACATAAACAATCCATTTCTTTAATGATGTTGTTTTATATAGAAGCATTCTCTGTTAAAGAGATAATTGTTGGAGTTTGTAAATTTCTAGAAACAAATATGTAATAGAATATCTTAATGAAGGAAAAATGTAAACTAAGTGCAGTAATTTCATTTTTTCTGTTGCAGTTAAATCCAGTATGGCGACCAAACAAACCAGTTACAGTGAAATAGGAATGTTGAAGCACAGTATCCATTAGGAAATAGTCTGGAAGTATTACAAAACATGCAAAATGCAACAAAGAAAGGATTAAATGCTTTAAGGGCTTGTCTGATCTTGCATTTCTTCAGTCCTTTGACCTGGTTAAAGGTGTAGTACCAGATTACATGCATGGGATTTTATTAGGTATAACAAATACATTATTGAGCAAATGTTTCTCACCAACAGAAAGTAGTAAGAATTATTTTATTGGAAAACATATTAAAACTGTTTCCAAAATTTCTTCACAAAATGGATTGCTTCAAGGACAGTTTATGAACTACAAGTATGCATAAACAGTTTATAAAATTGTAATTTGATTGCCTATTTGGTTCAGTATTTTAAAGTTCAAGAACCTGAATTTCATGAACTGATGTTCATGAACAGTTCATGAAGTGAAAGGAATAGTTCAAGTACTTGAATTTAATGAACTGATGTTCATGAACTGTTCATGAACTCAGAGGGAAAGTTCATGAACTTGAATTTAATAAACTCATGCTCATGAATTGTTCATGAACAAGTTTGACTTTTGACAACCAGTTCATGAACAGTTCATGAAGTTCATGAAGTATTCATGAACTCAAGAACTTTTTTTTGCCTGGGTTATAACACTTTATTTAGTGGGTATGTGCCTGTTTATAACACTTTGATGTGTGCACTATTTAGAGGGTCTGTGCCTGTTTATAACAATTTGATGTGTGCACTATTTAGAGGGTATGTGCCTCTTTATAACACTTTGATGTGTGCACTATTTAAAGGGTCTGTGCCTGTTTATAACACTTTGATGTGTGCACTATTTAGAGGGTCTGTGCCATTGCTGCCTATAATCAGTTACCACATAAACATTACTTATTCTTCGTTTTTTACAGATATATTTTATAAGCTGCAGATGTAAAACGTTTATTATCTTTTAATGTTAACTTTGAGCTGTGCAGGTTTAAAGAATATTGTAGAATGAAGTGTAAGTGCACAGTAACTATTTCTGTGTGGGCAACTGGTGCAGACTCTAGTAGTTATCTGAATAATTACATCATAAACACAAATTTGTTTGTATTCTGTTCACCAACATTTAAGTTTACAATAAATACTTGATGAACTTTTTAATTCTTCCTAATAACAGACATTTTCTGTGAAACAATTTTTTTTTATGGCTTTATATCTAACTCCAATGAGAATAATATATTTTAATATATTTAAAAGGTAATATATTTTAGACATGTTTTTGAACCATTGGATTTTAGAGATATGAGAGAAAATAATTAAGCAGATGGATAGTTTTGCAAATTTGCTAAATTTTCCAATTTTATAGTTGGTTCATTGTATCTGATCATGTGTTACTTAAATAGACAGACTGTGGGAGGAACCAAGGAGATATATATATTTGATGTGTGTGTGTGTGTGTGTGTGTGTGTGTGTGTGTGTGTGTGTGTATGTGTTAGATATTTTAAGTAGCTTGAAAATTTTTTCAGTCATATCACTACAATGTCTGCAGTGTGACAGTTTATAACACTAGGGCATTATGCCACAGACATGTAGCATGATGTTCCACCCAATCACATTATTGGACACTATGTTGACCTGAGTCCTAACACTAACCTCCTAATGATGAGTGTAAAGTGAGTCAGCTGTTGGTACTATTTTTTTAAGAGACATATATCTGGAATGTCATATCATTTAATGAGCCAGGCTGTCTAAATTAACATTATGGCATCAGAAAACAAATTTTGGATTATTTCATTTCCATAAAAGGAAATATACCAATACAATTCTTTTTACATCTGTATCCAACACATTGATCCTTCACAATGCCACATTTAAAGCTGGCATATTCTAGCCTTGGCTTATGGGTCAGATCCAGTTTACAACCTGGTTATATCAGCTTTTTATATAAAAGGGTACAATTTTAAAAACACTTATTTGGACCACACCCTTGTTGAAGTTGCACATGCCTGTGCTAAAGGAACCATAAAAGTGTGCCATAGTTAGTATAGGCAAGGTTGTCTTATATTCAGGTGCATAATATGAAAAAAAAAGAATTCAGCATATAAAATGGCATATACAGTGTATATCTATTTGGTCCCTATCTATAATGCTGTTCATGGGAGTTGTGACTAGTTTTTCTTCACTGTAATGCTATTCAGGAGTGATGACTTAAGTTGTTACTTTTTGTAATAGTGTTTATGGAGCCATGACTAGTTTTCCCACACTTTAATGCTGTTCAAGGGAGCCATGACTAGTTTTCTCTCACTTTATTGCTGTTCAGGGGAGTCATGACAAGTTTTCCCTCACTTTAATGCTGTTTAGAAAGCCATGATTAGTTACCCCTCACTTTAATTCTGTTCAGAAGAGCCATGGCTAGTTTTCCTTCACTTCAATGATGTTAGGGGGGCCATGACTAGTTATCACTCACTTTATTGCTGTTTAGGGAAGCCATGACTAGGTTTCCCTCAATTTATTGCTATTTAGAGGAGCCATGGCTAGTTATTCCTCACTTTAATGTTGTTCAGAGGATCTATGACTAGTTATTTCTCACTTTAATACTGTTCAGGAAAGCCATGACTAGTAATCCCTCACTTTAATGCTGTTCAGAGGATCTATGGCTAGTTATTCCCTAACTTTAATGCTGTTCAGAAGAGCCATGACTAGTTTTCCTTCACTTTAATGCCATTCAGAGGAGCCAAGACAAGTTTTCCCTTGCTTTAATGCTGTTTAAGTGAGCCATGACCAGTTTTCCATCACTTTAATGCTGTTCAGAGGAGTCTTGACAAGTTTTCCCTCTCGGTAATGCTGTTCAGAGGAGCCATGGCTAGTTTTCCCTCTCTTTAATGCTGTTCAAGGGAGCCATAACCAGTTTTCTCTCACTTTAATGCTGTTCAGGTCAGCCATGACTAGTTATCCCTCACTTTAATGCTGTTCTGAGGAGCCATAACTAGTTGTCCCTCACTGTTCAGGGGAGTTGTGACTAACTTTCCCTCACTTTAAAGCTGTTCAGAGAAGCCATGATTAGTTTTCCCTTACTTTAATGCTGTTCAGGGGAGCCATGACTACATATATACATATTCTGTTAAAATTAATTAAGCAAAATCATGAACAACATTGGTGTTCTTAGTTGAACCAAAGTGGCAATGATTTTAATCAGTTATAACACCACTACATACAAGAAGTATTTAAAAAAATTCTGAATACATATATCAATGCACTGTGCAACAAAGTTCATTATTAGTGCACAGTAAATACATCTGTGTTTTCACATAAACCTCTATACATTTTGTAAATCTTATTATCCTGTTATTTAGTACCCTGTTATAGTCACTTTTTGGTTCACTGATCATATACTGGAAAGCTGCATGTCAGCTGCATGGCAGCTTTCTGGTCTTCTTCTCCTCTGTGAAATGTTGCATACAGAATTCAGCCCAGAATCAATTGGAACTAATTAAGGGCAGTATGGAGGCTATGGCAAAGTTTGAATACTGTGCTGCTTCAGGAAGTCAACTAATGTGATCTTGTGCATTGTCATGGAGTACATGTAGATAGATAACACAGGTGCTGATCCATGGAGTTCATTAGTTCTCTTCAACTTTTGGTAATCCTTTGGAATAATAAAAATGTCTAATGAAAATTGCAGTGTCAGGTACAAGTCCCTGGATGGCTGTTGTCTTTGAGTTGTAAAATAATGAGTATAAACTCTCATGACAGTCCTACAACATTGAGTAGTTTTGTGTTCTCTGCAATCCAGACTTAATTATTTGCTCATGAATTAGTTGGTAAAAGTATATCATTATTTTATCACCTGTGACAATCTCATTCAAATATTCTAGTCAGTCTTTTCTTATTTTGGCTGATAGCTGTTTGGCAATCTTATCCTTAGACTGTTTGATAGCTGTCAGCAAATTTGGAATCCATCTCCCACAAACCTTTCTGAGCTTTACATAATTCATGGGTGTTTTTAAAACAGCTGACAAAAATAATGCACATGAAATCAAGCATCTTCATGAACTGTTTCATTCACAGCAGCCACTTCACTCACCACTTGACCCACCAATCAGACAGCAGTCTTTCAGAATGTGGGTCATCATCCATTGATTTGTGACTATTTTAAAACAATGAAACCATCTAGAAGTTGCAGGATATTACAGTGAATCTGCATGATACAAAATTACAAAATATTTTGAACTTTAGAAATAATCCTCATATAGAAAATCTTACCTGATTATTAGCAGAATTCCTGGGCGAAAACTCTGATCCCTAGTTATGATTAACATAAATTATATGTAATAGGGAAATTTCATCTGTTGGACATAATTCATTGGCAGTTACAGGCTCTGCTAAGGTCCTTCATACAAATACACACACATATACAAGTGGTTCATGAACACACCTGAATATAAGTGACTCATAACCACACTAGAACAAGTGGTTCCTATCTCCTACCAGTATAAATGGTTCCTTTCCCCCCACAAAACTTGTAATTATTTTTGTTGACATTCCTGAGCGAAACAATGGGGGATTTTGAACATAATGGTGCCTTACTGCTGTATGTAAAGTTAAATTCAAAGACAAACTAATGGTTGAAAAATGTGTGATCTTTAGAAACAGTATGTTAGGTTATTGTTACACCAAGAATTCATTGTAAATTTGGAAATATAGTTAGGACTTAGCTAACTTAAGCTCTGATGACATCATAAAATGAGAATAGAAATGTTCTAACCCAAAGGATTAAATTTTATATCATGTGGTATGAGATACAACAGCTGTCATTTGAGGTAAGATTAAGAAGATAATTACAGGTATATAACATGATATAGGCATTCCATCAATCCCTGTTGATTATGGATGTGAAATTTCTCAATGCCATATTTACCAATGCCCATTATTGTAATTTTAAGCTTTTAGTTTGAATAAAATAGCTTGCCACAACTGAGTTTGTACAGTTAGATCAGAGACTCATTCATCACTGTGAATGCCAAATACATTTAATAAATAAGCACATCATTGTTTTTCTTCTTTGTTACATCTTCGTATATCTCATTTGCTTTTTTATTAAATACCACAAAAAGATGGCCCGTCTTAATTTTGGGGGAATAAAATTGTCCTGCAAAAGCCATTTGAATTTTGAGATTCATTGTTTACATAATTAAGTGCCAGGTGGATTCTAATGGGACCATGATTGGTTTCCAAACATGTAGCTTGATGCTATGGTTTTTGCAAACAATTCAAAGTGTAAATGTATTTGCTGATTTATTTTAAAACATACTGAATAATTAAATTAAGATTGCAATTTAATAGACCTTCTAGAATTCTTATGCATAATTCATGATATTTTTAAAATACCATTGATATTATTAGTAATATCTAATTTTTTTCAGCATTCTCATATTAACATTAATTATAACATTAATTTCGCATGGGATAGGTGTAGCTTATTTTTCTCTAAATATCAAATTACATGTTGATAGCAGTGATAGGACTTAATGCAATTTATTTTATACAAATTTACAAAGAAATATTGGTATAGATTTCAATACATGATGAATTGGACATTCCTGATATTTTGTTTTGGCTTGGTATTTCAGTGCACAGAATGAAAGTTGCTTTTTTAACACATTAACCCTGGAGGATTTTGTCATTTTTGCATGAAATGAGAGTAGGAAATACATTTGGGGGCTATTTCTGAATAAATCCTAATACATCGAACTCCAAGAGATTTTCAGCTAACCGAATGCCTTAAGTTGTATTAGAAACATAATTTTTCATTGGCTATTTCGCCCACACATAAACAGAAAGGTAAGAGTTGAAGTTCTTATGGGTTTTTTTTCTTCATATTGAGACCATTCTTTATTCCAAATGCCCATCATATCCTACTTTTTGCAAAGGTTCACCTGTCTGTGTGCAGTTCAGACCGATCCATCTTAGATCTGAGGCCAAAATCTCTAAAATCAGGACACAAAATCGGATTCTGACCTCGCATGAATTTTGGGTGGAAAAACTAATTTCTAAAAAAAATTACATTTTTTCTCAGTATTTTGTAGTGCAACTGGAACATACAGATTAATTGGTATCATTGTAAATCTACATCTGTTTGCCTTTTTATAATACTACCCACTTTAGTGTATCATACATGACCTTGATGCTACAGAGCTCGGAAGTAGGCTAGTACCTCCTGCTTCGTAAACTTTGTGCCAGAGGTTAATGAGTTAATACCAAAAGCAATTGAGTAAAGTGCATAGCCCAAAGACACCCTACAGTAGTAGAACTGTGCAAATCCTGTGGTGGGATTCAAATCCACACCTATTTGGTCACAAGTCACTTACCTGATATGGCTCAAGAGTTTGGGTTTATTTTACATGTGTACCACCATCATGGAGTTTTGATAAAAGATGAGGTCTAGCATGTTTCTTCTCTTGGTGTGTTTAAAGAAACATTCATTTCTTTCATGTAATATTGAGGACATGTTTGAACAGGAATCATGCATAGAAGAGTCATTTAGGTACATTACTCAACTGATTTGTTTTCAGTGTATGTGTATGCATAGAGAATATATTCATAGATTATTATGGTGTATATAATATTTGTAGTTCCTTGTTATGTTTATTTAAGTTGCCTTGTTCACTGGGGTTTTTAAAATAAATTCATTATATGTTGTGAATTATGTAAAATGTATCTTGTAGCTGACTTTGTCCAGAATCAAGTTCATTGTCCATATAACCAGGATCAGTTATTTTGTATAATTTTTTTTGTGTAAACAATTAATACATACCAAACATTTTCTCTATAAGTGTGGGTGTAATATTAGGATCTATATCAATAGAAGTGTTTAGTTTGGTCTGAATCCAGGACATTATGTTTTTATGTTCTTTTTTATTTCTTCAGTAACAGACCATGCCTAATTATAGATTATATTGTTCTGAAAATGCTTTTGTCCTACATCCTGGCTCATCTTTTGTATCCTTTTTTCATATGAGCTTGTTTATTTAGAAATTTATAATTCCTGTGATAACATTTTGGTAGAAATCATTTATGTTGTTGTATTTAGTTTTTGGTTTGGGTGAAATTATTTGTTATTCTCTTGAAATACAAGATGCTCAGTAAAATTCTTGAAAAAGACTAAAACTGGGAATTATAGTCAATTCATACACTGAAACTTTGGATTATATTACTGTGATTCAGCTGAAGACTGTTGGCACATCAGTACAATTCAGGTCATTGGTATATTAGTGTATTAGAGACTGCATGCCACTACAGGAAAATTCAGAGTTATTCAGAACTTTACTTGTTAGTACTTAAGTTGGTAATTCTATGATTATTTGGAATTTAATTTGCAATACCTTAAATTCTTTTTTCACATTTTCACTTTTATATTCCTGGGAACAAAATTAGTTGTTGAATTTTACAAAGCTTGTTGCTTCTCACTCTTTTTGTATTATTTTAAGACCTTTAGATTGAGGATTGTGGAAAGGCAAATCATTATAGAATTGTGATCTAGTTTTTATGTTTAGTGTGTATTAGAGAATAAGGGAAATATACAAAAAGGAAACATCTCAGAATTCTATTATAGCACTTTTCCTGCTATTAGTTTTATTGCTTACCAGTATGTGGTTGACAGAATAGAACCTAATGTAAGAGATCAGAATCAACCTTCCCTTTGTACTGTTGAACAAGACCCAACTTTTTTTGGGGGGGGGATGGGATGGGTAAGAGGTAACAGGGAATGGGCAAACAGAATAGAATACTGGTGTGAAAACATGTATCTTCTGGGCTTAAGATTTCTAGCTGAATAGCTGCTTTTGTGCTTGGTCCATGTTTAGTAGATTAAGAACCTGTGTTCCCTATGGGGTATTAAATGCATCCTGTTTTTAGGGGTGGATTGATGGGTGAGCAAATAGGGAATGGGTTAATTTAATAATGTATATTGCTATGTATCTTTGAGCAAGATGACTGGATGAGTTACATTTAAAGCTCAGATAAGTTTTCAAGCTAATGTTTATATTAGATTAGACTCTGAGATATGAATAACCATTGTTTTGGGACTTTTGAATGAGTTCCTACACTTTACAAATCTGAATAACTTTAATATTTTACAGGGGTCAGAGTATTTTCCTATTTATTCATTGTTGGAGATTAGTCACTGTTTTTTCATCCATGTATTAATGGTGTATTTTTATTTAAATAATATGGTTTTCATTTATGAATGGCAAGGTCTGTTGGTTAAATACAAGATTTTAATAATTCTGTATTTCATAAGTATTAAAATAACTCTAGATTTCGTGAGCACATATAAAATCTGACTCTTGAGTCTATAGTAGAGATTGAAATGACAGACTGTTTAAGTCAAGATGCATCCTGATGGAATTTGCATAAAATAGACACCATGTCAAAAGATATTGACTGTGTCAAAAGTAGTGTAAGAAATGAACAATAAACTTTTTCCCCTTACCTTTAATCTGATACAGATACACAGTCTGAATTGCTAAGTGATTGCTTTTATGAACATTAAGTAAATGCATCTAGATATCTTTTTCAGTTGCTCTGGTTGCTTTGTTAAGACTATCTATTTTTCTCTTTTCTCCTAATCAAAATGTGGCAAAACTTTAGATAGTCAATAGATATTGAATATTTAATATATTTCTTAACTGAGAGGTTAATTGGCTTGTAATCATAATGGACTTGTTGAAAATATGAAACAATTCAAATAACATATATTGAGGTGAGGCAACTTTAACTCTTGTTGTATTGACATTGTTAAGTCACAACAAAAAAATTGTGGTCCCCAGTCACATGATATAACCTTAATGTTGCACAATTTATTGATTACCATTGTTTGTAAAGGTATTGAAATTGTTTAAACTAATAGATATCAAATAATGGATAATTTGATTTGTTCATGCTAGCATCATGTTCAAATCATAAATGACCACATGTTAGGCCTCTAACAAGAAAAATGTCACACTGTCAAGACTGATGACTGTAATGCAGAAAAGTCATAGAATTGTAGACTTCTGACTTCTTCCACACTGTTAGAATATGGTTGGAGAAATCAAAAATGAGAATTCTAAAATAAAGATGGTTGTTCATCTGGTTTTTTATGCAAATAACCTGTAAAATGGACTTATGTAAACAATATCTCATTTTATTATGAGGTTGGCTTTATAGTGATCACACCATTTACTCACATTTTTAAAAAAAGGATACAATTGGACCCTTTTTTTCAAACCTGATTGAAGAAAGGTATGAAGGGTGTATGATTAGGTTTCCCATAGGCTTCTCATGTATGCCATATATACACTACCCAAATATTCTAACTTATAAGTCTAGTCAGACTGCAAACATCAAAGATCCAGATCTGCAGTAGCATAATGCATCAGCAGATATAGGATTAGTTTCTTTTGTTCTATGGATTATTAAGACCCAGATCTTCATTGTGGCTTGGCAGTTCTGGGTCTGTGCAGTTTGTAGTTTAAGATGAATCTTTTAAGCAAGTGTAGACAGTAAGCAGTTTTGAATTCTGGATTCTCTAATATTTTGGTTGATATATCATTTTGACATTCAGACTTTTCTGTTTCTTTCCACTATGCTTGCAAAACAGAATACACTTTGATACACCTAATTGATACCAACAAAACAAATTTATAGTAATTATTTTTTTCCAGACCTACAGTGCTGATAATTATTTTGCTGGTTGTTGCTTTTTGTTTGTGTATGGTGTAGTATGGCATTTGAAAGTACATGATTAATGGAAATTTTTCTATACCACCAGACCAGCTTAGATTGATAGAAACTAAGAGGCTTTTATATTGGGTAATAAGATGGATTATAAACTTTACCTGTATGGTAAAGACAGCTAATAGCTCAGGTATAAAAAGCAACATTTTTAAATCCTGAAGCTCAATAGAATTGTACTCAGAAGTTGTTGAGTGTAGTTCATAGCAGTAATCTTTGCAACCTTGTTATTGGTAACTTTTAATTGAATGAAACATTAGTTGTGCACCTTGAGTCATTTTCTAGAGCTGAAAGGTTAAATAGATTTTTTGAATGAATAAAAGATCAATTAATGATTAAAGTTAGGTTGTAGGAAAATGTTGACCATATAGTACAATTATGTGTCAGCTTGAATGTTATCCTTTAATTATGAGCAAGTGAAACAGATTTCAGCTTTTAAAAATAACAGTTGGTAAACACTGGTGTTTTAGAAGATATACTTAACATGGTATATTGGACCATATAATCTCCGATTAGTCTTCTACAGTTTACCCTACTATTACTCAAGCTTATCCATTTTGAGCAATATCATGTGCCATTGTGAATTTGTTTACAAGAAAAATAGGCTTAGGTACAGTCTTTTATCAGATGGGCCCATTCTATATATTGTCCTATACAACACATATAGGTAATTTTGATTTTTTAAAAATTTGTTTTAATAGTTGCCTTCAAGATGCCACCCAGTAGGTCACCTTTTTGTTATACAAAGGTTCATTTTCTAAAATAAATGATCAGTCTTCCATTTTGGACTGAATCAAGAATCCATTTTTTAGAAATTCATCTTTATTGTTAACATTAAGATTTTTTTATAGCATTGATAAGAAAATATTGGCACTGTAAGAATATGTACTACAGAAAATAATTATAGTAACCTAAATTACTCTTGCCTAATTGCTGGCTCTTTGGTTTGGCACTCATCCTGTTATTTTAAGTGCAAGCTTGATGCACTTAAGCCCTACCAAAATATTTGGCCAGGGTCCAACACCTCAAGAATCTTTCTAACAAACAGGTGGTTTGCTTTTACAGGAAAGCAGCATGTACAAAAAGGCTTTCCTTGTGTTCAACTTGTTTGTTCAGTGAAGATAGTTGTCTGGACCAGGAGAGAGGCTGGCCTTGTCCTTTTAATGTAAATTGTAAGCTTTAATTTGAAGTCATTATGTATAAGGTTTTTACAACTTGCTGTAGGTAACTTTGATGGCTAAGAGGTTGGTGGTTATGTTGCTTATCTTGGTGGAAATAAAAAAAAAAATCCTGAAAAATGTGATAAAGTTCTTATAACATTGTTTATAGTTGGAAAGTTACTCTTCTAATATTAGTCTGTATTTAATCTTTGATGGCCTCTAGTGGTCTAAAGCACTCACTACTATGGATCATTGCCATCTCACCTGTCAGTTTCTGGGTTTGAGTCTCAGGTTTGGCCAATGTGGGTATGTGAGTAAGCATGCCATTAGTTTCTTGTGGGTTGATGGTTTTTTTCTGGGGTTTTCCCTCCACTGTTTATACTGGCCACCATGTATAGCCTATCTTTGCTGAATAATACTATTAAACCCTACAACAACAACAATTTAATATTTGACTAATGCAAACTAAGCTAAAGAACAGGCATTAGTGTGATATTTTGTATTTGTTAGAATGTGTTAAGACATGTGATTTCAGTTATTTTCAGATTTGCTAGTCAAAATACCTACTGATTTGTATTTCACTGAAAGTTTAACTGACAGGTTGTTATTGTCAGCCAGGAATCACTCCTTTCTTTTGGTGTGGTGTTTATAATTTGTAACATAATTTAATAATTTTTCAGTCATATCACTATGATGTCTGCTTTGTGGCAGTTTATAGTGATGTCTACCACTGGGGCATCATGCCTCAGACATGTAACATGATGTCCCACCCAGTCACATTATCCTGACACCAGGCTGACCAGTCCTAACACTAACCTCCTAATGCTGAGCATCAAGTGAGGCAGCTGTTGGTACCAATTTTGTAAGTCTTTGGTATGACTCAACCAGGGATCAAACCCATAACCTCCCATGTCTGAGGCAGACACTCTAACCACTAGACCACTGGAGCAGTTCCTTTACTTTTTGTAATCATAAGTACATATTTTTTAGTCAGGGAAATAAAACTTGTATCAGCTGCATCATGGCAGTTTGTACAGTATTGTTGTTTTGTTAGGGTATAAAAAATGCTATGTAAAGGTCAATATTCAAAATAGTTATATGGTACTATCTGTACTGTTTGATTCCAACTATAAACTGCAGATATGGGTCTATGTAATTGTTTTTTTAAAATTTTTTTAAGGAGTAATCCTTAAAACAAACAACATAGACTTTGATCTGTTTGAGCATTAGCATTAGCATTGTTTGCACTTTAATCCAACTTTTAAGTGAGAACATGTGGTATATCAGAAAATGTTTTTCATGGGGACATTGCTCTTGTAAGTGCAAATGCAAGTGTGCATTTTTTATTTATGCCATTCAGTGCCTTACATTCTTGCAGAAAGTTTTCTGTTTAGATTCATGTTTTCACTTAAGATACATCAGATAGGAAACACATTTTCTTTTGATACATGCTTCTGTACTAGACTTCAATTACTCTATATTTCTATTGAAAAGCCAATGCTTGACATGAACATTCCACAATTTCAACAAAAGTACATGTATAACCAATTTTATTTATAGGAAATCCATGGTTCAGTCATAAGTCAGACCTCCACTTTCATAACATTTACAAGGCAGGCCCACAGAGAGCTTGTCATGGGAATAACAACAGTACCATTGTTCACTCTAATTACAGTCATTTCTTCAGAAAAGCTGCTTGTACACTTAACTTATTTTGCTATGATATGACTAATGGGAGCAGATTAGATCAAAATATCAGATTTTAATCAGGTTGTATGATTCTGTGGACAAGACATAAAGTTATTGAAACAGTTTCTCTTTACTTTGGTTTGTAGGACTGGACTGGTTTCTACATTGCAAAATTTTCTTTATATTTTGTTTAGTAAATCTCCAATATTTGTGACCATCATATGTGTAATAACATTATTTTCAGTCATATCTTGCATTTGATTAACCTTGTTTTTTTCAATAGAACCCTTCTTGATGAAATTTGTTCAGCCCTATAGTCCATCAGTCTTTTCTGTTTGTCAGTGATTGGGTTTACACAACATATCTCTACTGGGATTACATTTTTACCAAATTTGTGCTCATTGTTGATGATACTCTGAAAGAGCTGATTTCCAGTCTTCTGTATCATAGTTTTGAAGAATTATGGCCCTGATTGCCCATCCTTGTAGATTTTGTTTCTTTACCAAAGATTGATGGATTTGAACTAAATTTGTTGAGACCTTGAATGTGATTGATTTCCAGAATTGCAGGATGCTGTTTACAGTTGTTATGGTCATGATTGCTTGTCTTTTAAATCTTGGTTTTGAAGCATTTCTTTACCATGGTTTTTCAGATTTCAGATACATTTTTAGTGTGAATTTAGTTTAAGGAGGCCATGAATGAGTTTCATTTCTTGTATTCCATTACTGATTTTACATGAGATAAGGCTCCTGTTTTTTTTTTGTTTTTTTTGTTTTTTTACTGTGCTACTAATTTTGGTGTCTCTTACATAACTTTACAGTAGTTTGTGTAATCTCAGCTAAGTATGATTTGTAGCTTTATATTGATCAAATATTGAATGAATTGAATTTGAATATCCAGTATCCAGTGATATCACTTCCATTATGTCCCCTTTTTGCCCTTTTGATTGACTTTGGTTTCCACTTCATAATTTTACTAAGGATTGTTGGATGTCAGCCAAATTTAACATAAAGATTTTTGATGTGTGATTTACAGTTTTTTTTGTGACATCATTTAAAGGCTCTAGGCTACCCCAGCCACCCACCCAGCCACCCAAATATGTTATTTCCTTTTTGGCCAAACCATCTGTTTCTCATTGCTGTCTGATTGACTTTTTTCCCCTATAGTAAAAAAAAAACCACCTCAGAAAATTTCCATTAGATATATGTATTGTTTTAAAAGAAAAACTGACCTGCTTACTCTAATTTTAAAATCAGTGCAACAGGAAACCATATTTTAAAATATTTATATTTTGGCTTTTTGCCCCTTAATTACCTATTCTCAATACTTTCATTTCTCTGGTATGCAGGTTTCTACTGATGAGAGCTTTAATGACTTTCATCCTCCTAACTTTGACTTGTGCATTGTTACTTTGTATTTCATTTTATTTAACTTGTATCGCTATATTGATGGGACCATAAATTAGTTCTATAATTTCACAACAATTTTATACAGGTATTTGAATATATGTCATGTTACATTGAGTTACAATGGAATTCACTTTACCAAGGATTTTTGAATTTTACCATATGTGATATGCATCTTTATTTGATTGTCCTCTAATGAATTTGATTTCCTGTTGTTCATGTCATGATTTAAACAAGTTGTGAGACCTGATTGCCTGTTGTTCTGACTTTAGTGGTTTCTGCAGCAATGCTTTACCAGTAATTATTGGATTTCAATCAAGTTATGGCCCCTTATTTACATTCTCATTATGTTGTATTTCATAACCAATTCTGATTTTTAAGGCCCAGCTAAACAAACTGTTTAACTGAACCTTTGGTTGTGCACATAAGTAGTGAGTGGGGATACAATGGGGCATATGAGAACATATAAGAAAAAAAAATAACAGGGTTGTACCCTGGGGTAGTCTGTGGGGCACTAGATAGGAATTGATCATAAATGGGACTGTATAGGGACAAGGGGAGAACAATATGGCAAGGGGCTGACCTGAATATGCACTACTCTATGGATAAACACAATAGAGACATAGACATAGAGACATGATTTGAGACAGGGTTAGAGATATAGACATAGACACAGACATACATAGATTTATGGACATAAAAATATTACACAAAAGAAAAACATCCCCTTTTGTTGCCAAGGTAAGACGAACTCAATGTCAATTCTCACATATTACTATTTTGTCTTTAATAAACAAAGTTTGTGCTATTATTATATCTCACTACTAAAAATAGAATCCCAAATCTGATAAAAATATTCATTGCAATTAAATACAATGAAACAAAAATGAAATAGAATTTTAAACCTTTACACACAAGCAATCACATATATGTAACACACACACACACTTGTGTTTAGGGAGAATTGTTTGGCACACACACAAATGTACATGCACACACATACACACATACATACAGACTATGTTGTGTGTTTAGGGATGTGTTTTTTGTTGAGAAAAAAAATGAACACAAACATATGCACACTCACACACACACACACACACACACACACACACACACACACACACACACACACACACACACACACACACACACATATTATTGGCAACTTGAATAGTCTCTCATTTCTAGAGATATGGTTAGCTCTGAGAAGTGCTTGTTTGTGCACTCCAAATATATCTTTCAATGCTGGCACCTTCCAGGCCAGGTAGGAGTACAGAATGGTTGAGCCTCATCATCCCAGTTTTCACTTTGAGGGATATTGAATACTTGTTCCCTCAGCCTTTTCCTGTGCCAGATCCAGGGATGATGAGGTTTTTCTCTAGTTCCCACTTTTGCTGCTGTCTCTCCAACTCTTTGTCCGAGTTTTCCATCTGGGGAGGGTAAGTATCTATGCTGCTGCTGACTAGTTTGTTATTCAAGTTCAAATCCACTTCGTTGAAATTTTTGATGGGGCAGCTCTAGCTTCGGCCCCCAGATCGATCTCGTTTGTTTAGATCACTTTGATTTTCAGGTACAAGTAACTACTACTCAGATCAATGTAATCTTCGGGTAGCCCTATGATTTCATATTCTATTGGGGCTGAGGTTGTCAGAGAGGATATGGGATGAAATTCTACCTATTGGGATTCTTGCATCGTCATCATAGTGGGTGGTATGGCATACAGATCCAGTTCTGTCTTGGAACATTCATAAGACTCTCAGCGCATCATTTTTTCTATGTTATTTAATAATCAAAATCTTCTGATTCTCTGATGGTTCTTCTTTACTTGGTCTTTCTCGCTGTGGGTGTGTGAAGTCTTCTGAGGGGTGTTTTGTCATCTCTTTCTGCCTTGTCCTTGCTGTAGTGTCAGGGAAGCATCCATGACATTTATAGTAGTTTCTCATCAGCCCAGAATGTTTTTAACAGTGTGAAGCAAGACATTTTTGCAGGGTTTTGTTTGTAGATGGTGATATTTTGGAGAAATTCTTTGCCTTGCATCAAAGCAGCATCTTTCAAGGCATACAATCCTCGTGTCACCATCGATTTCAAAACTGCGGCCATTGAACAAAATGCCGATTTCAGCGTTATTCCTAAACCATGTCCTCGATGTCGAGCGACTCTTTCATACATACTATACATGACTTGCAAGTCGTCAGAGAATAGTTTTCAAAAATGTAGTTTCACCATGACTTTCTTGCCAGTTTTTGCTTCAGCATCATGTGATATTTTATTTATTGGTTATTAAATGAAAAGGAAAGATAATGTAATTAATATGTATCATGGAAGGGAAAAATAATTTTTGTTTTGTTGGGATTTCAATTCATCAAATCCCCCCCCCATGCTCATCTCAGTGTCCATTCTCTTTTACCAAATGTACTTTTTGTTGCTAATAAGTGTAACCAATGTTATATTCTTACTTACATTAGTTACAAAGTACATACTGTATATAGTGGTCATTTTGGTCAGGTTTGTCTCAAGGGACACAACTCAAATTTATGTAATCATTAATCTATGTGGTAGTTATCTCCACTGAATATTGTCCACTAATCATGATACATGTACATGTACTTGAAATAATAATAGTAGGAAATGCATTTAAAAGGTACTTGCAATAAACCAACTTAATTCCTCAAATAATGTTTCAGATGTTATTATTAATTCTGTTGTGACATATAAGGAAAAATACTTGTTAAAATATGATATAGAGATTATTTAGAACAGTATGAGCATGAGGAGTGATCATGAATAGAATAGGAGTTATATTCTTGTTAGATTTTGGGGCCCTGGTTGGCTGAGTGGTATGAGGCACATGCCTTTAAAGATGACTCACATATCTTACCTTTGTCTGCACTAGTTTCTCCTTTACCAATGTGTGTATGTTGTTGTTGTTGTTGTAGGTATTAAGACCACTTATCAGCACAAGATAGGCTATACATGGCAGCCAGTATCAGTGGTGGAAGAAGAACCTGAGAAAACCTGGAAAGAATCACTGACCCAGGAGAAGCTGCTGGCATGTGTACATGTAGTAAAAAGCTTGCCAGTAGATGCCTGTGGGTCATTTGTTCTTACAATGGACATCCTGGACTCATTCTCTGCCTGTTATACTGGCCAAAAATAATAATAATAATAATAATAATAATAATAATAATAATAATAATAATAATAATAATAATAATAATAATGCTTTATTTATAGAGTGTGTCCCATTAGTTAAGGACTGTTCTCCCTTGAGGCCCTCTTAATGAGTTTATAATAATGTACATTGTGTGAAAATAGCAATAATTACTGTTTAATTTAACATGTTTAGTATTAAATTACTAAATTCCATTATTTAGAAACATGCATGCTCATGATATCTCTTCTTAGTGGATGCTTGTTATAGCCTATCATGGGCTGGAAATGTAATTAAATTCCAAAAAAGCAAAACCAGTTCATTAGATTTTGTAAGTTACTTTCATTTGAATATACCTTTCCATCAGTGTTCTCAGTTCTTTGATTTATTTTTAAAAAAAAACAAAATAAAAACCAAACAAAACAAAGCACCCCCCCCAAAAAAAACAAGCGAACAAATATATCACAAGAAATTTCCAAACCTTATTATAATGCACCTTATTTAGAAATAATTGGATCAGTCTTTCACCATTATGTTGTAAATATCATTCATTTTGCTTCTAAATGGAATTAAATCCACAAAACAGACCAAACCATTTGGCATGGTTTCAGTTTATCTGGTGGTAAGGTCTAGTAAGCTTATTATGGAGGCCTATGGCCCTTCATGGATCATCTGACATGTATGATCAGCTCAAAATTGCTCTTTTAAGGAACTGCTTGGTCAGTTTGCACATAATATATACATTCACAGCATCAGCAGTACTATAAATCTATAACCTTGAAACAAATTCTCAAAACAGCTTGGCCGATTTTGACCATATTTCACAGTATTCTGCATTAAAGTGTTCCAAATTTTTGTTCACTAGTTTGACACAAGATTTGGCCACCTAGACTAAAAATATAGGAATGAAATGAATTTTTTCTAAACAACCGTGGATCAAAATTTGGCCAAATTTATCAGATAGCACCCTGGCATAGATGACATTCAGGGTTACACAGATGATGCTGATCCATAAAGAAATGGACACTGTTACTAATGATTTTGGAAAAAAAGGTCATTTGCTGTGCAGTTGATATTTGTATCAGTATATCAGATGTGTGTTCAGTTATTTACTCAAACAGGAGGTAGACCTTTTCAGCCATTTATTCAATCAATAGGTGTAGTCATTAGTAGTAATTAAGGTGTTAATTAACTAGTCATTCTAGTTGAACAGACAAACCAAAGAATGGAAGAAGTTCACAGCTGAGTGAGTACCTGTGTCCCAAAATATATTTGTAGTGAAACATAAGTATATAACTGAAATGTCCATAAACTGACAAAGCATTAAAGAGTGTTTTAAAAAAATAATTTTGGGCGCTGAACAATTTTAGGTGACCCAACCTGGTAAATACTGGTTTCTTCAAGGTTCAATCCCATTTATTCTTTACCAGTTGTACATCTCTGAAAGAGTCTGCTAATCTTCGTCTTATCTTTTCTCTGCCTATTTCTTTGCATGCATGTATATGCAGTATTCATTATAGTATTCTTTTCAGAGAGAAAATTGCAAATAGCATGATGTTGTGTAATAAAATTTCAACTTTTTTTAGCTCAGAAGTGTATGTTTACATGCTATAAGATTATTTGGCAACAGTATTTGGAACATAAAGTCTAATTAATATCAAAGAATATAAAACCTGATGAAGATTGGCTTTAACCCAGTATATGTACACATCATGTCATTATTTTCTTATTCTCTTGTTTTTAAGTAAGTAACATCAATAATTTGTTAATGTTTTGTTAGACCATCACCTGTGTTAATCATGATGGATAGCAATTCAGGATACTGAGTTTGGTATTGCTGCTTAATGGAATTGATGAACAGGCAATTTTCTAAGAATGGGGTATAACTTAATAGAATTGTATATGCATGGCTACCTGAGACAGCTCTCAGAAGAATGATAAAGTTGTGATTGTACAAGATGCCCTATAGAGAAGGTTGACATTTAGGTAGTTAAAAAGCAGAGCAGGCTGTAGTGAGAGCTGCAAAATATCATACATACTCACTTTTAAATTGGGTCAGTGAGTAAAGAACAAAGATCCTGATTTGCAGTAACATAATGGACCTGCAGATCATTGGTCAGTGTTGTTTATTTTACTGATTATGCCTAACAAATTTCACAGACCCAGATTTACTAGCTGGGTCTATGCAGTTTGTGGTTTGGCTTGACTCATCAGAATCCTCAGTAGTGTTGACAAAATAACTGTGGTAGGGCTGCAATAGATCAGTGCCCACTGTTCACTGATGGCCTTAGAACACAATTAATTTCACTATATTGTCTCAACATTTGTTTCTCAATACTGAACTTTCCACTGTGTGACAATCAATACAAATCATATGTTAATCTAAAATACCTTCAAAGATGACTTTACGGTTTAGTTCTTGTCAAGGGTTGACCTGCATTTTTTGGAGAGGCTGAATTGTAAACAAAACACCAGGCAACGGAACACAGATTTCACTTCCGGATCATCACCATGACCTTATTACTCAATGTGCACTGTCGCTGAAATACACACAGACAACCACACCATAAGCTCACATTTTAAAGAATAAACAATTGCCTTTAAATCCTTACCAAGAATGCCTAAATCTGACTCTAGTATCACCACTAAATTTAGACCGGAAAAAGTGATCTAAAAATAGACGGGGACTATATTCGTGGGTACTGAACAGGATTTTATTAATTGTGTACTGATTCCCTATGTCTCTGAAAGTGGTCCCAAAATATCCAGGGCTACCAGCACTCCGGCTTCCCCAGCCGTTATGCACTGAAGTTTCGCTAGGCGCTTCTGGTTGGGACTCTTGTGCTGAGCGCACCCGGAGCACGTCACGTTCTTCCTCTGCCATTAATACTGGCTGCTATGTATAGCCTATCATGTGCTGGAAAATGGCATTAAGCCCCAGAACAACAATAACAACATATCAATGTCAGCAGAGCCTTTGTACTTGAATACCTTAGGCAGATTCAATTATGACAAATTGGCCACATGTCTATGAAAATTTCATTGTTAACAAAGTACTTCCATTAGAATTTTGTTGAGATAGCCCTTGCATTTATCTGAATAAATAATCAAGAGTTACTGCCTTTCTTTACTTTAGTCTGTATTCAGCACCAAAGGATTGTTTTTACTCATACTGAGTCACACCTTCAAACACTACTGATTTGGTTTGGTTTGGTTTGGGGTTCTTTTACAGTATACTTTGTAGACTTTTCTCAGACATGTTTAAAAATGATTTGAAATTCATTTTTACAGAGTTGATGTTTGTGATATACTTGTAGTAGCTCAGTAAGAAGTAGATCTTAAATAATTGTGTTGCCATGAGACATTTATTTGGTTTATCAAACCCCTTGAATCATTGCTAGGCTAAATTTGTAATGCTTGTGGAAACTTTCAAACATTGGTATCTTATCCAATTGCAGATTAGTTACCATTCTGTTATAATACAGAAGTTGGTTGAGTCCAACCATCAGCTCAACCAAAATCCCTTTAATTGTATTTTGTTCACCTTGTGTTGTCAATAAATAAAAGAGACAAGGAGAAAATGTTTTTTTTTTAATAGCTTTATCAACTTTTTGAATAATTGTAATTTAAATTCTATATAAATATATTCACAAATAATTGTTTAGGGAAATTTAGTATTAACTTAACACTTAGCATTCTAATTAAACCAGATTTTGGGCCAACTGTTCATGGTATGCAGATGTCATCCAGGCAGGCAATATAAGGTCTACTTGGTTCTCTTCTTATGCAGTAGTATGGCACAGACTTTAAGTCCTTTGTATTGATCCCATTAGCAGAGTGAACAATGTATATTGTAATAAAAAGTAATGTTTTCTTCTTTTTACCTTCTATGCCCCTACCAGATTAGGAGAATAGGATAATACTGCATGAAGAAAGTAGCTTATTACACCTTGTCATTTATAAAGAAAATCAATATCTAGTCAATATATTACAATTAATATAGCATATGATCTCTATTTTCAGATGAAAGATCTTGAAGAAAAGAGAGTCAATGCTGAACTGAGAGCTGAAAAAGCGGAAGGAAAGGTGAGTGTTCATAATGAGCCTGATCAAACCTGTAACCTTCATTAAGAATACAAACTGCAAATATGTTACCAGTGTCTTAATAATCATTAAATTCTAAGTTACATTGCCAGTTTGAAAAGGTTTTACTAATCAGATCATCAAGATACAGGTAAAATATTTAATTGGCATTGTGTTGTGCCATGTTGGCTCTATCCAGGTAATCCAAGACTTTCTGTTCCTGTAACTTTATACCAGCACATCTTGCTGCTGATAATGGCTAGGATGTCCACAGCTACATGTATCTATATTCACCAGATTGCTCTTCTACTTTTGTATCTATTAAATTTTGCCCATGTATAATTAAAAAGATGATTGTTATTTAAACAAGACTTTATGCACAAGATTTCTTCTTCACTTGTAATTAATTTCTTGAAAGTTGCATGAGAAAGATCCAGTTTTCTCATTTGAGCTCTTGTAACCATCAGAAACAGATAAAAGATTAAAAATCAATAGCAATTTTTGAAATCGGTAAGTTCATTTATATGTTAATACTTTAAATACTACATTTCTGCATGAATTTTGTATTCGATTTAGAAATGTGAATAAGCTTATGTCCAGTGATGTTAAATTTTTACAAACCCATTCCATATTGATCACTACATTATGTGACCTGGTTAATTTGCATCACATGATAGATTCTATGTTTCAGTGATCAAAGAAAATTTAGATAACAGATGCTCATTCTATAAGTGGGTTATTTTTTTTGTTGTTGAAAATTTTTAAACTCCATATCCAGTAATTTGCTAGTGCATATGTAAACATTGTCTGTCTATCTGTTTACTGATGTAATAAATAAACTGTACTTTATTAAGTTAGTACATTTTAAGGGGAAGCTCAAGATTTACTCTTTACTTTCAAATAACTTGTAAGTCCATTGTTTTTCAAGGTTATCTGTCAGAAACTAGTGCATATAAAGTGTCATTTTGCAGCTGATCAATGAGATGCTTTTCTTGATTATCTTGTTGTGGAAAAGCATTTACCAACTATGATTAGGTGGTTATATGAAATCTAGTCTCTGGTATTTACTGGTAATGTCTCTGCTGTCACATGCATTTCTATTGCATCCAATGGCACTGTCACAATATGGTGTTTGCTGCCCTTGTGTTATAAGTTTGTCTTTATTCATTAAAAAGTAATATCACACACTTTCCCCTCCATGTGACACATGTTGAATATGAGTGACCAGACCAGTTGTCTTGAGAGTCCCTTTGTATGCTCTCATTGGGTCAAAAAGTTGCACCCTATTTGTAGTATACAACATTATCATTTAGTTCACTTGTTACTGTGATATTTATATCCTTGGGTCATGCTTATTGGGGAATGGGGTTTGAGCTCCAGAGTATCTGCAGGATTTATTTGGGACATATTCAGTACTTTATTAGTTGAGATCAACATCACATGGAAACATTCATGTACAAAAACCAAGAACAGAGCAATTTAAGAAAAGCTTAAAGTACTCTGGTACAGTTCTGTGAAATAAGCTTCAACAGCAATAAAATCTTCAGAAAATTTAATAGTATTTAAGAAGAGATGTTATGATTAGGTATGTATTGCTAATAGATTTGAATAAAATTTTGTATTTATATTTCTTAAGAGATATGAAAGTAAATAGTTTCTTTTATCTTGTATGATGCAGAATCTTTCTTCTACATCCTCAAGGCAGAATAGTGCTTCACTAAACATGTAACCCTCTATAAATAATAATAATTATTATTATTATTATTATTATTATTATTATTATTATTATTATTATTATTATTATTATTATTATTATTATTATTATTATTATTGACAACTTGCCTTTGGGAAGTGGGTTGGTTGACAGAACAACATAGAATGTGATTCATAAAATGATTCTTCAAACACATTTCTTGATTTTTAGTTCTACTGGTTTTTGACCTGAAGAGATTTGTTAGCACATGATTGTTATTGCTATTCCTAATCTTCTGAGAGGATAGCCATGAAACTTTATACACTAATTCATCCAAAGATCTAGTTGAACCTAAGTAAAAATTGTGTTGCTCAGATATCCATTATATGAAAAATAGTGGCCATCTTGAAAATATTGTTACTTATACTTAATCTGAATGGAATGGTCATATCAGCATGGGGTTTTCACCAGAATTCTTGGCATCTAGTTGGTCCCAGAATTAAAATTTTTCTAATATGACCTCTGCCTTTGATATGCCCACCATGGTGACCATCTTGAAAATCTTGTTATAACTACACCTTCTATATGGGTGATTAAGTTGATGTGCATTTTTTGACTAAAGAGTTATGATATCTAATTTTCAGTATGGTCATCATGGTGGCTATTTTGAAAATATTGCTAATGCCAGTCATGTGATTTTTACCAAAGGGCTTCTTATTGTGTTTAATTGATCCTAAATGAAAATGGTGACATCTGATATCCAATGTGGCCATCATGGCAGCTATCTTGAAAATGTTATTGTTATTTTGCCTAGATTGATGGTCATATTGATGCGTGATTTTCACCAAAAAGACTTTTAATGATGTCTAGTTGGTCATAATGAAAATTGTGCTGATTTTGCATTTAACATTGTTGCAGCAGCAGCTAAATATAAAACCTGCTTATGCTAAAGAATATTAGAGATGGTTCAATGCTTGGCAGTTTAAAAGCAGAAATGGTCTTAATTTGACAATTCTTTAGTCATTAGAGTGTTAGTTGCTTCAAGGGACTCTTGTTTTACTGTTTAAATTACCAGTTAGCCATATGAAGCTTTGACAGTGACTCCATTATGAATTAAACATTGACTTTCTTGGCATTTAAAAGGTTACAGAGTTCCTATCTGGTTGTCACTCATTGTTGTTCATACAGACAATGATAATGATGTGAATTGATGTATTAATTGCCTGGTCATGAAATGAAGAAAGTAGAGTTCCTTGAATTTGATGGGCCTCTCAATTCAAACAATTTTATATTGTCACAAACTTTACACACAGCAGCCACCAGAACATGACTGGAATATTTTCATACCATTATACTCACAATAACATTCGTACATTACAAGAGCAGATCTGCTTTCATCATAATCATCAAACATTTATGAAAATTTGACAGTTTTGAGTTCATTTAATTCTATTAATAAATAAAATTTTTTTTTGTGCCTTGAAATAAAAAAATAGCACTCCTATACCTATGGTTACCCTGTAAAGGCTGTGGTTATTTTGATGTTTCAGACATTTTGTCCCACCCATGAAGAGCATAAACCACTTGACTCCAGTAGCAGATACTGCCATTAAGGTTTTAATGTGTATTGCACCTGAGAACTAAAGACAATCAACTAGTACCTTTTACTGCCAGAAAATACCATATCTTTCAATATGCTCAACCATAAAAATAAGAAAGCTATATTTAGCTTAATGGGCTCCAAACTGTTAAATCATAGCATAATTCCATCGAAGATTCTATTGCAATGAGCCATGCAGCTGTAAATGGCTCACAGCTTGGTACTGGATGAAAGAGGGAGGTGGAGTAGTTTTCTTTGATGAGTTATGTTTGTTTCAACATGAAAATAGTACTTGTGTATATGGCTTGCTGAAATGGGTCTGCTTATATTTAGTATTTCTGACATAGTGCCCCTTTTAAGCTGAGAGCATGAACCACTTGACTGTTAATTTTGTCTTTCAGTATTCTACTAAGAGCACCTCCCCTTGCAATTTAAAAAAAAATCCCATGAGGATTTACACTAGGGGAAGATTGCCATGATCTTACATATCCCAGTTGGTTTTCTCAGTGGGATCCTATGGATCCTAGGATCCCAATGAGAATAAAATGACAGGATTTTATGCTATCCTGAATCACCATACTGGGAAAACCACCTATGATACCACAGTGATTTCTTTATATCATAATTGGATCTTGGTAGGAAAATCCTCTAGAATCACACCTGGTAAAATTGCAGGGTTTGGGGCTTTCATTGGGAACACTAAGATACTGATTAGCATACATAAAGGATTTCATCAGGGTATTACTGATAAAAGAAATCCACAGTTACAAAAAAAACAACAAAAAAACTTCACAAAACAGAAAGGATCATATTTAACAGAAAGCATCCTGGCATGAAGTCATTTCAGATTTAGACAAATGATATTTATCAGCCATCATATACAGTCATCATTACTGAAAATAGGAAAACCTTTAAACATCTCCAAAACTGTTGACCAAACTTGACAAAAAGCATATTGGCATGAAAACCTTCTAGTCTGTACAAATTATACAAATCTGCCATCAAATTTAGCTGTCATTACTAAAAATAGAAAAAGCCCTGTAAGCAGCATCTTTTTAAAATTGTTGAATGTAATTTGACAAGAATTTATATAAAGCATCCATAAAAGAGAGAAACTTCATATTTATATTAACAAAACTGATCCACCATCAATTTTGTTTATTACTGAAAAATAAAAAACCTTTGAACAGTTTCTTCATCAGTTAAAACTGCTTAAAACAATTTGACCAAATGTTAGAGACAGAATCCTAGCATTTAGGGTCTTCAAAGTTTGAAAAAACTGTTGTAAATCAATCTTTAAACATGTTACTATAAACACAGAAGGACATAAATGACTTTGTCACATAAACTGATGAACTGAATGAAACCAAATTATACAGAAAGCATCCTTACATAGAGGAGTTTAAATTTTACACAACTGATTTCTGATCTTTAAATTATTGCTGTTGTTACTACTGTAAATGAAGAAAAATATTTAAATGATTTTTTTTCTCACAAAAAGCTGAAAAAAAATTTGAACAAATCTGACAAGAAGATTCCTGGTTTATATATATTTAATAATTTTTGTTCAAATGATGCCACTCTATCATTGAATTTAACAATGTTGCTTAAAAGTTTTTTAAACAATTGCTGAAAAATAATAAAAGCACTAGTTTAATCTTGTCAGAGTGTATCTTGACTGGAAGACTTACTGTTTGATACCAATAATGCTGATCTGTCACCAAATACAGCCACATTTACTTTAAAAAGCCAAGAAAAATCCAACTATTGTTGACTTTGCATCCTATCATATAGGGCTTTTTTTTTTACAAGTGATGTGTATATGCTGTCAAATATGGCTTCCATTTCTAAAAAAAATAACGTAAAGAATTTTTCAAAAACTGCAGAACAAAATTTACCCAGATCTGACAGCATCCTTGCCAAGATTTTGTTAGAAAATGTATTGAGTGGTTTGTCCCCTTCTTTATGTTATGAACCATGGTAGCTGCTTCTAGCTACAAGGTTCATACTCCTTGCTGACTCACTTAAGTACTCCCCCCACTTTTGATGCTGAATCAGGTATTTCTACAGGTACTTGGGTTTACCTCTCAGTGAAAATATTGGAAACATCAAAACAAAAGGCTAGGTCATTTGTGATTATAGCCTCATATGCTGACCTATTTTCAGCTATTATGCTCAACCTTCTGAAGGACAAATCTATGTTGCCAATGATATACCAAACAGTTTGTTGGAGGCAGGGGCAAGAAACTTCAGGCATTCATTGCCTTTGTACATGGTCTAGTCTGTAGAGCTTCTTCACCTTAGCAAGGATGTGGCACTGGACACTTCCAAGGTCATATTAGAGCACAGTTAGGCTACTATCTCAGAGAGCTCATCCCCTCTGTGACTACTCAGGATTTGAGAGACCATCAACACAGCATTCTTGCATTCACTTCTGACCAGTCTCCAGTCTTCTGTTCCCAGATTTTCCTGGTTCCCAAGAAGCTGTTCCCAGATTTTCCTGGTTCCCAAGAAGAGAGAAAAAGTCTCATCTAATTATTAACCTTTCCTTCCAAAACAAATTTCTGCTGGAGGAGCCATTCAAGCTGGAAACCACAGCTTCAGTCAGGAATGCCAAAAGACCTGATGATTGGGTGGTCTCCATCAATATTCATGATGCACACCTTCTTATCCCTACCTTGCCTCCACACAAGATGTACCTTAGATTTTGTTCAACTGGGGAGGTCTTTTGCATCCAAGTTATTTTGGCCAAGCCTCTTCACTCAGAGTCATGGGAGTCATTGCAGCCTATTTAAAATCATTGGGTATCCCAATGCTTCAATATTTGGATGACTGATTGATCCACAACAAAGTTTGGTCTTTGTTTTATTGAGCCCATGTTACTTTGTGGAATCTATTTTGCTTCTTGACCTTGACTTTTGACATTTTAGCCACAAAATAACTTTGTGTCATGTCTCAAATGCAAGCTGTCTAGAATGTTAAATCAATGCATGTGGTACATAACTCTAATAGTTTTAGGGAAATCAATTTTTATTTTTTTTGTCTATATGTGATTCAGACCTTGACTTCAAAATACAAAAGGTTCTTCCTTGTTTTGTATGCCATCAATTGAGAATATTTGGTCAATGAACTTGGATTTCATGCAGAAACCATTCTTAGCATCAACATCCACATAGATAAAAGTAGATACATATACTGCTCACTCAACAACATGTGCCTTTTTAATTTTCAAACCCACTTGTAACATGGGAGTGATATGTGAATTGCTTTTTTAGGGGCTAGAAAATGACTAAAGAATTGACCCATAAAATGACGATAAAGAAAATCACAATCATAATTTGGCTAAATCATTCAAATTTTACAAATTATCAAAATTCTATCAGATTCTATATCTGATGCTTAATTCTTTCATTTAAACTCTGAAAGAAATCTGTGGCCTCCATTTTGGAGAATGGAGAATTTGGTCCATGTAATTTAAATAGCAAATCTTCAGTAGCAGTCATGTGATGTGATGTGATGGTCATTTACCCCAATACATGTAGTATTTAATAATGGGTTTGTCCTGTTGGTGGTGTTATGACAAATAGATCAAACTGGCTGATGTATACAGTAGGCATGAAAATATATTTCCATGCTGATGAATTGGGTAGAAGCATCCACTACCACTTCCATGAACATGGGGTAAGATTGATGTGGTTCATTGTGGAGAAGCAAGATCCAAAGTTTGTAGTGAACCTGTAATTCCTGAATTGGCACTCAGATGAGTAGAAGTTTGACTATTACTTGCAGTGAAATCACAGTATTAATATTTTACATACAAATTGTAAATTTGATGCTGAATGTTTGTTCATGAAATACTTTACTTTTTGAAGAAATGGAATCATGTTTTACTTTTCATAATGCTGTGACATAATACACTGTGTTGTGCAGATGCATAATGAGGCACACCACCTATAGAACACATGGTTCCAATAGATATGGAAGAATTGGGGAACCAGTCTAGAAGTAGGTGAACATAAAACAGAGTATATATGAGTTTGACTGGTCTGAGGATTGGTTGATAAAGAAGTAAAAGTTTTAGTGAAAAGAGTCTTGAGAAAGCTTATTCTTGTTGAAATTAAAAAAGACAATGTTTTATAGATAGAATTTCAGTCTTTTTACAAACTTTAGTTTAAAAACCGGATTACTGAAATTAGCATCTGGCTCTTCGTGAATGAACATAGTTTCTGCTAAAAGACTTAGGAAATCAACTTGGTCGAAACTATGCTCTTCATATCATCCTGGCTACACTCACTGGAAAGACTTTCTATGAACTCAAGTTTGGCCTAAATAAAAATGATACTGATCTGATTATCACACCTGAATGAATGAATGAATGAATGAATGAATGAATGAATGAATGAATGAATAGGCCCAGGGTGGTTGAGTTGTGTAAGGTTCTTACCACAGACATCTCATCTCTGTCCATATGGGTTCAAGCCTTGGCCATCATTGGTATGTGGGAGAGAATGCTACTTGCTTTCCTCCAATGGATAGCTATGTACAGTCTATAAATGTGCTGAAAAATGGTATGAAACATGCAAAACCACAAGTCTGAATTGGATATATTATTAACATGCAGTTTTCACTAAAAGACTTCTTTTGATGTTATGTTGATCCTAAATGATAATGGTGCCAATCTGATGTCCAATATGGAAACCACAGTGGCTGTCTTGAAATATTTTTATCACTGCTCCTAAATGGATTTTTGTTTAAAAATAGGGATTTTGTTGAACAACTTCTTATGATGCCTGGCTGGTCTCAAGTATGATACCAGAGTCACATTACCCTCATAGAACTTTGTCATTATAATGTCTTACATGTAAATGAAGCCTGTAGTTGTATGATGAGATTGAGTGGGGTAAATTGTAACATAGTGAACTACTTGAATCACTATGCAAAAATATAGAGTATGTGGGGGAGCAATGGGTGGGTGTGAGAGGGAATCAAAGCCAAATTTAAGTGATTTTTGTCTAATTTTGTTTTTCTAATACTTTTACATAGATATAAAATGAAATTGCTTTAGAAAAAAAGTTTATTGTACCTGCTGATTAAACTTATTGAAATGGGACTCATCCTTTTGACAGGATAGTCAATGTGTAAGTTATCTTCACTCAAAAGGATATAATCATTGGAAATTTTTCTTATTCTTGATTGATAAGATAACCATATAAAATTATTGAAACATTATTTTATTAACTTCAATTTTACAGTAGAGATTAACACTAAAAATAATAGTCATGGAAGTTGAACGTGATTGAGGAAAAAAAATGGCCAATTAAACAGTTTTTAGTAATTTTATTAAAGTACATGGCCCTGTGGGTATAAAGACATTTTAAGTAGTTTATGTCAGACAGCAGTAAAGCTTTTTATACACCTATCATAATGAAGAGCATATAGTATTAAGATGTCTGGTGATCTGTATGTCTGTTACAAATGTTTTTTTTATGCATTGCACAATGACTCAAAAATGAAACTGATTAGGGGATTAAAAGTACACAGCTGAAAAGGTTGCTGTAACTGAAAGAAGGAAAATGGTTTACACCAAATATCTCAGGTTCTCCACACTGCAGTTACCATACTTTGTTGGCAAGTTTGTCCTTGAATAAATTAAAAGTCCATTGATTTTGGTGTCAAAAGCTTAAAGGTCATGTTCATTCTGACAGAAAGAATGAAAATGGTTTCTGTAGAATAACTTAGGGTCTCCTCCATGTACAGTAACAACTTTTGTGGATAACTTGGATTTGGGATAAGGAAGAATTTTTTTTGTTGTTGTTGGTTGGAATAGCACTTTTAATTTACTATTGGTTATATCATGTTGTTTAAAGTGGAAGCCTTTTCCAGGGACACATAGATGCCAGACAACTCTGGCTGGCCTAGGTGGGCATCTTACCTGTGACCTTTGGATCACAAGTCCGATACTCCACCAGCTGAGCCACAGTAGCTTCCACCAAGGAAAATTACTATCAAATTTGGGGTCAAGACTCAAAGGCAAGGTCTTTGACTGATTCAAAAAAAGGTTTCTGTACAATGTCTATAGTTCTGCATCATTTAAATTCAGCAAAACTTTGTGGATGTTTTCACTTGGGATAAGGAAGAACCCTATCATTTATTGGGTTAAGAGCTCAAAGGTCAAGGTCACTGACAAAAAGAAGAAAAGTTGCTCCTTTACACAAGTTCAATTTAATTACATATATGACTATTAAATATGAGACAGGCATGTATTTTATCATTCACTATACTTTTGCATCATTACATTAAATACAGCATTCATTTATATTAATGTGCACAGTTGAACCACTGTTGAAAATGGATATTAATCCTAATCTTTCTTCTTTCTGGTACCCCCTCCTCTTCTTACACTGTCACAAGTTATTCACTTTATATAATGCCTTGTGCTGTTAAATGGTTGAAATAGATGCAATTTGTTCAGGCTGCAGAACTGAGATATTGACTCTTAATAAAATATATGCTTGATTCTTTAAAAAAAAGTTGTAAATTTGTACCAGGTATGATGAATTTTTAAGCAGTCATAAGTTATTTTGTCAGAAAAAATTAAATTTTTTTCTGAATGAATCTGGAGAATCCATTGCAAAGACAACAAATTGTGATTATATATAGTAATCATAACTGAGCAGGGAACAGTATGGTATATCTAGAAAGAATGCAGAAATACATGCAGTGTATATGATTTGCATTAAAACATTCCCAGGATCCCAGAAGTGTCTTTCTAGGTACTCTGGAATGCAAGGAAAGTCAGCTGGAATGTTACAGATCTTTTAATTTAGACTGGCACCACATTGTGCACATTCCATGCACAGAAATAAAAAAAGATATGTGGTGTATATAGACTGTTATTTATGAAGTACTGTTTGTATGAATATGCTTTTTTGTATACTAGTACACATAATTTGAGTGAGACAAAATGCTTTTCTAAATGTTTGTTCTAGAAATAGAAGAGTGTAGTATGCAATGCTTTCACCTTCTGTGTACAGCAGATGATGGCTTTTGATGTTTTGCTATATGATGCCAAAAATGTGAAGCTAAGAGCATTTTCTGAGGATATATTGACGACTGTGAACTTGTCTGGCTTGGACAGGCATTGAACATACAACTTTTGGATTATGAGTCTGATGCTCTGCCAACAGAGGCATCATGGATCCTGTGGTAGTTTTGACATTTTTGCATTATAAAAACAACACTCATTAGTAGCTGGAATTTTCCAATTTTAATTGATGCTTAAAACCATTTTGCATCATTTAATTTCTTTTGAAAATTTTAAACATTTTTCTGCACAAGATAGGCTATAGATGGCAGCTAGTATAAATGGTAAAGGAAGAACCCATGAAAAACCTGGAAGTCAAAATACTTGTTCTGGCATTCAGTTTTCATACAGACTAACCAAATACTTTGCATTCAAGCTATTCTGACTGCAGCACAATTTTCAAATGGTTATTCAAATTTGTATCCCACTTGAAAATTTGAATCGCCATGCTTAGCAAGCATGCTCATCCCCCTCAGTTTCCATTACACGAGGATTCATTGGGCAAGTACAAAATTTTGACCAATCAGAAAGCTCTTTACAGCGATTGTCTGTTAAATAACAAAAAATGGAGCAAATACTTATTAGAGACCTCATTGCATAATGGGACCCCGGTAGAGCATTATTGCATAAAAACAATTTCTGAGATGATATAAAAAAAGGGTCCATATCAAGGAAAATCATCTTCAGGTTAAGAGAAAGCAAAATTCTGATTTAAAACAGAAAGCAAGTTAAATCAAATTGAAGCTAAACAGAAATACAACAACAACAACAACAACAACAATAATTGTGAAAAGAAATATGACATGGAAATGTGTGGAAAGAAGTTATTGTGTCCAAAATGAACTATAAAATTACAGCTATCAGAAACAGGAAATGCAAATGTTGATAAAAATCATTAAGATTGTACAAGAAATAAAATTAAATATTTTTATATCTTATTGATATATTTTATTAAAAGGCAGTATTTATTACAATCACAAAATATCACTATATTTTCAGAATTCTTGACAAACTCCTAAGTGAAATTTCAATCACAGATTCTCACATATTTTCAGAAATGTTGGTAGTCAGTGATATTTCAATCACAAAATTTCACAGACATTTTAAGAAATTTTGGTTAAAATCTCTTAAAATACTATAATTTTAGTTTAAAAAAAAGTACATTTGAGTGAATGTAGAAAAATTTCACAGTGAATTTGATGAAATTTCAATGACATTATCAGCTAAGACATTAAGTATCAGCATATAATTGTTGGTTTATTAAGAGCATACAAATTTATACTACCAGATATTAATTTTCTGATCATGTTTACATTTTCTCTACTTTTTTGGTCATGTCTTCCTGTTTTTAAATATCTGTGGAAATTAATTAAAAAAAAATGACATGTTTTCTTCAAATTTATATGAGTAAACTGACATATACATGTACTCTAACTCCCACCAATATTGCTATTTTAATCAGGTAGTAAATTAATTATTCAGAGAATATGTTCCATGAGACTATGAGCCTGCATTCCATATAGAAAAAAGTGCTCATGGATTAAAGTTGCAACTTTATTCCATGTGGAATTTTCACTTGCCGTGAAGTACTTACAGTATTTATGGAATAAATTGTCTGATTCCATAAGTTTTCAGTCCATATCTCTTCCATACAGATTCCTGAAGTATTCCATATAGAATCCATGAGAAATTTCTGTACGGGATAAGCATGTTTATCTCATATTATATCTACATGTAAATGAAATGTGAAACCAAAATCTGTGTTTGTTTTGCATTGCCTAAACTGAGATGGTGAAATGTTAATCTCAAATCAATCAATCAATAATAATTCATAGTTATTATTTAATTCAAATTGTAGACTTGGTAGCAGTTTTGGATGACAAACATTATTCATTTTAATAAACTGTAAAAAGAAATGTTCTGAATAAATATACAGAAATTTCCAAGTGCACAGTTAAAAGTCCACATTTCTGAGCTATGTCCAAGCTAATAAATAAGAAAGTTCTTCTTTCCTAGGTTTTTCAGAGCTAAAAAATGACCTAAGTTCTTATTTCCTATGTTTTTCATAGCTAAAAATGTACTATGTTCTTATGTTCAAGGTTTTTCCAAGGTATTTCCTAGGTGTATTTTTAATGTACAAGATGATGTCTGAGGTTTTCCTAGGAAAGCCTTGGATATCCGAGATATTTTGGTCAAATTTTCAAGTAAACCTCGGAAAATGTACATCTGGGTTGCTTGTGTGCACATATCAAGGGGAGGTAGTGTCTGTACCAACCTTACTGATGGTATTGCTATTAAACACAATAGTTAATAAACTATGGAATATTATTTTACAAGAACAATGAATGCTATATATATATATATATATATATATATATGGATGTGTATATTGTTTATTTTCATGACTCCTTTTAAAGCTATATTGTGGCTGCTAATAATACCATTCTTACCAATGTATAAAGTACACTCTGCTGCACAATAGCTTTCATTTTTTCCTAAATGTGCTTGTGGTGCTAAAAATGTTTTTCTCTTCACTATTTTTTCAATATGCTAATTATACTAGCAACAATATAACATTGTTTTGGAATCTTCATGAAAAGAGCTTCAGAAGTTACAGCCATTCTCAGATTTATAAACTACATTGAAACTTCTCTAATCCCCCCATCCCATTCATCTCTTTTTGGATTTCCATTCCACACAGAAAGCCTTGCAAAACTTTAAATTTGACAACCCATTAATATCCCAGAAATTACAGAAGCAGAATTTGTTTGTTCAATCTGGAAAAATTGCTCTGTATTGTTGGCTGCCTAGCCACATTTACATTATAATTAATGAAAGGGTGGATAAAGCAGCCACAGGTGTCCTGTAGTCACCCATTTCCACATTGAAGATCTCATGTACTGACTTTAAATATTGTATAAATCAAAATGTTCACATACTTAACAAAACATGTTGTATGAAAACTCCACAAATTTTGTAACATCAAACTTGAACTGTAAATTGGCAGCATGGGTATAAAAAAACTCCAGATAGTATTATGCTGCTTGCATACAGGATGTGTGTACCTGACTGGTGCATACCTTCAAAATGGAGAACCTCAGCCAGGGTGCATATCCTCCAGTGTCCATACCCTCCAGTGTCCAATGACTATGGAACACATTGAGTATATCAACTTCCACCCAGAGAGACAGAAAATAGTATTTTTATGTGAACTCAGTTAAGCAACCTTATGATAATGTACCACCCACCAAAAATCTTATAGTTTTTGAGGAAATACAGTTTATATAAAATCTTTTGACCATATGTTACTTCATGTTCATGTTTATCAGGTTCATCTTCTTGAAGTTTTTTGGGGGGTAATTTTTTTCTTTAATGTTTGGAACTTTTAATTGTAACCATATAACCATTACAGGTATTGTGCTGAGATGCCATTAAACACAAAACATTACCTTTGCAGATTAAGTGGATGAGTCTGAACCTGCCCGCTTCAGTCACAAGGCTTGCATTTTGACCATAGAGTCACTCTGGATTCCTTTCTAAAATGATACTTTCTCTTCCTTGCACTGGTCCACATAAACAAAAATGATTTTAATATCTCAAGTTATATGGAGGATTAAATTCATAATTCTTAAATCATGCTGTAAATATATCCGTCAAATGAAGAGATAAAGGTACTACTGTAAAACTGAATTTAAGATCATATCCATTTTGTTTTAAAGATTGATGACGATTCTATTGAGATATTAGGCATGAAGAAGGGGTGGTTTGTAAGACAAATTTTTCTTCTGTTGTAACTTATTAAGTGTCCAGAAATATGTTGTTTGTTTAGTATATGCCAAACTTATAGATTTTTTAGTTACATAGACCTGTTTAATAATTAATATAAAATTTACCAACCAGTAAACCTTGCATTGACCAATACAAAGTGGGGAATAGAGAAACTGGGTTATTTCCTGGACTTTTCATAAGAGGGTTTGAATTAGAGATGGGTTGGTTAATTTGTATTCAATGGCAAACATTTACTTTTAAATTTTAACTGTCAAATGTCTTTACACTTTTTTGCTTCATTTTTACATGTTTAGAACTTTTATTTGGTACTATATAGCCATTATTGTGCTCAATTATGAATACATACATACACACTCTACATAACAGGACTTGAAACAATGGTACATTCTTTCTAAGATCTTTTCTTAGATAGAGTATTCTTTTAGAGATTATACCCAGACTAAAGTGCATAGACTTTGAAATACCCTGTAATTCAGTTATATTCATGGGAATCAGTTTTGTTGGGGTTTTTTTTTTTTATAAAGAACATTATTGTCAGATTGAACTAATGGATTTTGGGAACGGGTCTTTTGATTCCACAGAAAATCAGTTATTTGGAATGTTGAGACTTGAAAGTCTTGGTTTGCATTGGCCTCCCCACCTACCTCCACATAAATTAGTATTCCATTAAATAATAGTAAATTCACAGTAGATAGATATAATTTTTTTTAAGTTGTAAAATTCTCATTATAAATAGAATAGGGTATAATTTTAATCCATTGATTAATCTTATCTAGAGGCATGTAAGATTTTTTTTCTACAGAAAATGTGATCCAGTCTAAAGAGGTGTACTTTGATCATGGAAAGTCAGGTGTTACAGTCTATTGTTGTAAGCTGCAGCTCTGTACACCAGTAGCCCCTTATGTTGTAAGAGGCAGCTGATGAAAGCCACTTATTTGTCCTTGGATGTGTCTTGTGATCATATTCATGCATAAATTTTATGTTGAATTTTTTCATAAAAAATAAATATGCTGTTACATTTTATGGAGATTTTACCCAATTTTCCTTTGTCATTGTTCTGTTTGCTTTTTTTTCTTCATGCGTACAACACTTACTTGGCATTGTACAGTAATTGTGCTGACATTTCGTTAACTCCTACTCATTCATTCCAATACATGCTGTGCACCCAAAGACCCACATTTACACCATTATAGTGCATTTTGTGACAATGCAGGCAGTCAAGTGTTTTAATTGTTTGTCTGCATATACATACTAAAGCTGTCTCAAGTTATTTGTCTGTCTCAGTTCATGAAAAGAGTTGACAGCTATTTAGCATTATCTAAAAGAGTAATCTTTTCAACTGATTTGTCAAAGGGCAGAATGGTATTAAATATTTTAATTATCTCAAGGTCATTGTTCTTGATTGTTTGACTTCTGGATGACATAATCAATTGAAGTTTCAGAAATAACATTTGTAGTGTATTTAGTTTGCAACTGGAATATTTTTTCAGAACAAATTATTAGGTTGATTAATTTTTGTTCCTTAGGATCAAGATGGATGATTTGGTTTCATGTTTGTTAAAGATTGATCTAGGAGGAGATATATTGGTGTTCATTAGTGGATAGATAATTTGTGATATTTTGTGTCAAAGGTGTAATGTCAGTCATGTACAACTTTCAGGGGAATGAAGCTCTTTGGCTAAGAATTAAAAAGGTAAAGTATTTCTCCAGGTATGATACCATGAAATGAATTCACTGTTTATCATGTGGTACTGGGTTTTTATATACTCTTTTTAGGTGGAACAAATAGTAAGTAGCAGTCCATTCATCTGTCCATTTGTTGGTTACCAATTTGGTTTCTACACAGACCACCATCTGCATTTACCAAACTGTTAGGATGGCATGCACTTGGAAAAGAAAGAAATGTTGATTTTGATGTAAAAGTTGTAACTAAAAGAAGGAAAACAGTTTCTGAAATATAACTCAATTTCTCCACCATCTTTAGTTACCAAGCAATGTTTATAGCTTGCACATAGGATATTTGATAAATCCACTTTAATCTTGAGGCTAAAGTCAATACATTAGAAGAAAAAAAAAATGGTTTCTGCTTAACTCAAGTTATCCAAATTTTGTAGATGGCTTGCACTTGTTTTTAGGAAGAACCAAATCAGTTTGAGACTCAAAAGGTCCAAGGCCAAGGTTGCTGACTGAAACCTGCTGACTGGTTGGCCAAATCATATGGAAGAAATGAGAGCTATTAGTGCATTTCCCAAGGACACACTGAGGCATGCCAACATCTGGCTTCAGCAGATGTTGAACCAGTGACATTAATATTAAAGGCTTGATGCTTATCAAATTGAGCTACTACAGTTTCCTCAAAAAAGTCAGAGGTTAAGGTCACAAAATGAAAGAAGAAAACTGCTTCCTCACAATAGCTGGAGTTCTCCACTATCCCTTACTAGACTCTGAGGTTGACTTGTAATTAGTATATAACCCTATTGATTTTGGTGTTGAAAGGTTGAATGTCAAGGTTACTGACTGGAAGAATGGCCCCTCCCCCTCCAAAGTCCTAAAGACATGCCTCAACCAAATTGTGCATGAAGTTGGGGTAAAAAAGAATATTTATTTTGGGGTGAAAAGGTTATGGTTTGTCCAATAGATTGGCCCGAAAACCTGTACTGACACCAATGGGTCATTGGGGTTAGATAAGACATATTCTTTAAATTATGCAATTTTAATTTAGACATGATTTGTCCACAACACATTGGTGAACATTTTAGACTTGCCAATATTTCTCACTTAGGTCAGCTGGGAGGGTCATTTTGGTGTTATGTACAGAATATTTCTGGATCAGATCCTGTTTTTGATGCATAGTGTAAATCCAAATAAATAGAGCTAGGTGATGAAACATAATTAATTTTGGCTTAAACCTTTTTTATTTTTAAGTGGTATTGATTCTTTTCAAGAAAAAAATTATAATAATGACTCAGGACTTAGTGAAGTAATCCATTTAATATGAAATGACTGTAAAAGTGTGGATTTTGATATGTCATCTATAATAAAAAATTGTTGATATGTCCTGTCAGAAAAGAGGTGTTTAGCCATGTGAAAGGGATTGTATGTACTATTTAGGCCTGTAGCAATCTTAAATAAGTGAAAATGAGAATTGGTGAGACTGAAAAAACATTATTGTTCAGGCAAGTCATTTGATTTTTTGATACATGTTTTCTTTATGTTTCATGAATAGTATCGACAAAAAGATAACAGGAAATTGTGATAAGTCTTGGTATTAATTATGGGTATTATTTCATGAAACTAATGGGGACCCTGAGTAGATAAGTGGTCTGTTAGCACTCACCTTCACTGAACATTGACATTTCCCTGTGTACATATCTCAAGTCCTAGAGCACTGACCATGGGCAGTAGTAGATGCATTCAATTTCTGGTGTGATCATTAGTCTGCATATGCCTTCCCACTGTTCTGAATGCTGCCCCAAAAGCTACATAAAGACAGAATATCCCTTATTTTTCTTACACTTCTCAAATTCCTCACCTACATGTTTGGCTCATCACTAGCAATTTATATGCCAGAACAAGTTTTCAGGCTGGGTGTCAAATTACATTGTTCAGGCCACTGGAAATTATCTACATCCAATCTTGTCCATCCTATCCATTCCTTTGTAAGTTCAGTCCTTTCCTTTTGTTTCTTCATAGTGTGTGTATGTGATTTGGATTTATAATTTAGCTTTAACAATTTTTCAGTGATATCACTATGATGTCTGCAGACTGGCTGTTTATAGTAATGTCTAGCACTAGGGCATCATGCATCAGATATGTAGCATGATGTCCCTTCCTGACACCAAGCTGACTTGTCATATTGCTGTCTTAATGCTGAGAGCCTAGCTGTTTGTACCATTTGTAGAAGTCTTTGGTATGACTCGGCCAGGGTTGGAAACCACCAGGACCTCCTGCAATCCAGTCTTACTAGGCCACTGGAGTGTTATGTTTCTTCATAGAGAACAAAGGATATTCAGTATTGACTATAAAAGGTTATTGAACTGTCAAGTCCTAAGCACTTAAATTCTCTCAGTACACAGCATTTGGTTTAGGTTTGTATCTTGCTGATATGTAAATTATTTTGAGCCTGCGAGACATGTTTTACACTCTCTTTAGCTCCTATGGAATCTATTGTGTTTAGTCTTCTTTTATTAACCGCTTTTGAACTTCAGATTGAGACTTTCTTCCAGAACCTTGGACTAGTGACTTTTTCTCCAGCCTAGGTGGCTGCGAGAATAGAGAACTAGCTTCATGCTTTATCAACACTGGCTGTCCTTGGCCTAATAGCAATTCCAAATCTATTTTCCTTCTTTGCCAACCAGGATTTTTAGCCAGTTACTTGGATTCAGTAGCTCCATTACATATAGAGATGCCAAGTCTCAGTATAATCTTTGCTAGGTACGATCAGGATAGACTTTATGCCCTGTCAGGGAATATTGTTTCTGTCTCAATGTAAAAATCGAAGATGTTCTTTTTACATTCCTGAAAAGAAGCCTCAATTCTTAGTTTACAAAGGTTTGGGTTGCTCCTGCATCAGAATCATTTTTCCCTAAAGTACAACATCAAGGCTGAATTTTTGGTGATCACATGCTACCTTCTCCTTCTACCAGACCATTTTAATGCAGCAGAGCATAGGCATTTTTTTTCTCCGGGACCCATAGTTTGGGAACAACACAATTAGCCAAGAAAATACCTATACATGTACTGTATATTGTAAGTGAACAGATCAACCAACTCAATGACAAATTCTGCAACACAGTAGTGACTGGTTATGTATTACTGCTGTTAAAATGTAGTTGAGGGGATGGGTAAAACAAACTTTAACTATGTAATATTAACCATTGCTGTTGCCAAAAGCTTTCCTCCCACCCCACTCTGATGTCCTGGCATAATCTATGAGAAAGATAACTTTTGTTCAGTGTCATGCAAAGTACATGAGTGGACTGCATTTTAAGGACAGTTTACCACTCTGGGAGGATACCAGTTCAGGTCAGCTGCCTCCATGTATTCTTTCAAAAATTCTTTAGGTCCTGATTATCCAACAAGATGTAGCCAGTCATGTGTAAAAAGAGCCATTAAAGCACAAAACAAAATTACTTTGGCTCATATGTTTCAAGTGCAGTTATCCCTCATCCTCACATTTATGTGCTTGTCAGTAAAGTTTTAACTCTGTTTATGCTTGGGGGTACAAGGAGCCATTAAATTAGAACAGGTGTGGATTTCAAAGCATCTTTCTTCTGCTTTGCACCTATATACATGGACTTTGCACCTATATACATGGACTTTATGACTAACCAGTTCCAAGTTAGTCTGATATAGCTCACCAGTCTTATATAACTTAACAAATAGTGCTATCATTTAGAAGACATATGTAATATTGTAAGAACAAAACCCTAAGTGAACCACTTCCCTGACTTTAAATTGCAGAAATTTGTCTGTGTTTTATAGTCTGATGAAAAATTCTTTCCTGAAGGCTCAGCTTATCAAATGCAAGATTACATTATAAATATTTGTTGATCTTGCCCATAATCAAACTTATCAAACATATTATTGATATTTAACTATTTAACAAGTATGATCAGAAATGTAGCTGCTAGTGTTGACAAGCTCAGCCAGTCAGATGCAGGATCAAATCAGCAACACAAATATCACTCATAGTTTTCATTGAGATCTTGATGATAAAAGCCTTTTTATTTGGATTAAAGTCCTATTATTAAAAAGTTTAGTTTTTAGATTGGTAACAATAATTTGTTAATCTTGTGTATAAATATGCATAGGTAAGTATGTAGATATTGGGTTTAATGACCCATTAGCACAATAATGGATAACTGGTGGGAATTAAAAGTTAAGTTCTGAAAATGTAAATATAAAGAATTGCCCCAAAACTAATAAAGATAATTCTTGAAATGTTTCAAGATTACAAATGAAAAGTGAAGTTGTTAAAATGCTTTAAAATGTATGTAAAATAAAAGATGTTGGAAACAAAATTAAATGGAAAAGTTTGCATCCCCATCTTTAATTGGTTTTAAGTCTGGTCCAGCTGCAAGCAACATAGATTCTGGTCACATAATATGCAGGCAGATCAGGGTCTTTATTCTTTGTTCTACTGATTAATCCAAACAAACGGCATAGATATATATGACTGCATTATTTCTGCATTATTTCGGTAGTTTATTGTTGGACAACTTAAGGTAGGTATATACAGTACATCTAGTCTAATTTAGTCTCAATAGCAAACATCTAGTCTAATTTAGTCTCAATAGCAAACATCTAGTCTAATTTAGTCTCAATAGCAAACATCTAGTCTAATTTAGTCTCAATAGCAAAAGGCTTTTGTTAGATTCTGGAAATAAAAAGGATACAGACCTTATAATGAGCCATTCCAAGGATAAACATCTTTATGCAGAGTACCTATTATTATTTAGATATAATTAAGAGATAATTAAGTAATTGATGATAATATGTTTGTTCACGTTTTTCCTTCATGAGCATTATTTGTTGTCACTGATTGTAATTACTCAATGAAGTTACATCACATTTTGTCATCATTTAGCATAATGCATCATGTGCCAGATATGAACTCATGCTTGACACAGATAAAATGGTTCAATTGTACCTTCAAAAATTCCATTTTATTCCTTAATAGTCAAAAATTTCACACGCTGAAGGAAAATTTCCACATTTTTCTCAGTTTTTTCGACGAAATTCAGTACATAAACAGTTCATTTAGTCGGCCATAATGTTCATATCAAATTGCATTGTTCAAGAAAAGAATTATTTGGAGAAATTAAAGATTGTTTTCAGTTATAGTCCCATCTGACGTGAGAACTTACATTCTTTAAAAGAAGTTAGTTCATAGATTTTTTGGGATAATGGACATGTTATTTAATTTATTGGTTGTTGTTACAGTTGCGTATGATGGAGCAGCAATTGGCAGCCATCAACTGGGGTCCACAGGATTTCGAGAGACATATTCAGGAACTGGAACACGAATGTTTGGAAAAAGAGCAACATATACAAGATCTCCAGAATCAGCTTGAAGAACAAGTAGGTTTATTCACTATTATGTGAACATTCTTAAATCAAGTACTATCTTTTACTGTACTCTCAAAGGTTGAATACATTGTATGCAAACATTTAAAAATAGTGTAATGTTTTTTTGCCCTTTTGCTGGTACTGAACTGGATGCTTACCTTCTGCTTCAGATGGCTACCAGAATATTCAATGTATTGTTACCAATCCCAAACAGTGACGAATATTAAATATTTTCATAATTGATCTTGAAGCTAGAGTTGTTGACAGAATTTGAGTTGAAATCAATCTTCCAATTGTTCGAAACCCATTTTATATTGTTCTGGCAACTAATCTCCTCTATATCCAACTGCTGACTGGATAAATAAATTTGAAAATAATATTGTTAAAGCTTCTAGTACTGATCAAGATTTTGAAAATAATATAACTTGTGATATTAAACTGACTTCTTAAAGACCCTCACCATGAAAGTTCTTACAGTGCATTGAATGATAAAATTGGAACACTTAATTTCTTGTGCAGCTTGAGTAATTCCTGAATTGGAGACACTCATGGACCACAATTAGGGGCCCAGAGTGGTTGAAAGTGCTCGCTGTTATGGAACACTGCCATCTCACCTCAGTCTGTATGGGTTCGAGTCTTGGGCTCTCTGAATGTGGGTATGTGATAAAGCTTGTAGTTTCGCATGGGTTGGTGGTTCTTTCCAGGGTTTTTTCAGGTTCTTCCTCCACCATTGATACTGACTGCCATTTATAGCCTATCCTGTGCTGAAAAATGGCATTAAACCCCAAAATAACAAAAATGACCACATTTACACCAACAAGCCAAAAATATATATGAAATAAAAGTATTAAATTTTGCAGATAGTGATCATTACCCATTAGGTATTACTAGACATGCACCAGAATTACAGCACAGGGGTTCAATACCACAGCAATCAGATGCTCTACCGTAGCACTTGGCTCATCTCAAATCAGGATAAAGTTTTCAGCAAAACTGCCAAGTGTTTTGTTCAGGCCAGGAAATGCTCTCTGGCTATAATGCCGAGTGAGGACTCTTTGTGATTGGTGTAGCAGGAAAAATGTAATTCCTAGCTGTCCATCAGTAAGAACAGTAGCTTATATTCTCATATTGCTAACCTTATTAGGTATTTTGAGTAGTAAGACCAGTGTCTTTGATCTTGAATGTCTAGATGCAATCTCTTACAGATCTTCTGGTACATGTATTTAACAAAAAATCCTTATGAGCCATTGGATGAAGCTTCTTACAAGAACCATACATTTGAGATAGATTTCCTCCTCACATTCGTGTCTGCAATACAAAGGAGTGAGCTTCATGCCAATGTCTGTAATAGGGTTGTCTATGATGCAGTGGCAATTATGAGTTGGTATCTCTCCTTTACCAACCTGGATTCTTAGCAAAGAAACCAAATTCATTTGGTAGCTACACTTACTATAGAGATCCCCAATTTCAGTTATATCTAAGCTGAGGATAATCAAGACAACTTCCTGTGCCCAGTTAGGAGTTTATGGTTCTATCGGGCTGCTTCTGAATGGAGAAGAAAGGGTAGGACAGACCGTTTCCTTTCTTTAAAAGCCCTTGATATTCCCTATTTCTAGGTGGATTATACTAAAAATAAAGTGATAGTGACCTGTAATTCATAAAGATGAAGTCAAAAGGTTTGAGCTGTTGCTACATCATGGGACAATCTAACTTATTCAGCATTGGTGAATGTTGTGAAGACTATTTTGGTGGTCACACAATACCTTTTGCTTCTGTTGTCATTCATTTGGTTCACCAGAGCAAAGGCTTGTATTCTCCAGGGCCCATAGTAACACCACAAAAAGTGCTCCAAGCAGATAGCAACTTAAGAGTAATGGACATTCCTACAGTAAGGTGACATTTCCCTTGTTTATTGCAGTTTTTGAGGCTATATGCCTTGATTTGAACTGGAAAATTCAGCTATGCAGTTAGTCATAGGTGACCTGTTGCTGATAGTAAAATGTAATTGGGGTGGTGTAAAACTAATTTTATTGATGTAATATTTACCAATTGCTATTACCAGATTCCTTTGCATTTTGAAGTCTCTTAGGTAGTCTTGTCCTAAAAATGTCTACTGTGCATAAGTCTATGACATAAAGGAATAGACTGGGTCTGTTTACTGTAATCTGTAAACAAAACTGTCTCAGGAGGATTTCATTAATGGAAGGATGAATTTTGATTATATGGATGAGACTAATTTTGGTCCCAGAAAAGGTAAGCTATGCAATAGTAACAGGTAAGTACATACATCATTAAAATTATTTACTCCCAACCACCTCCACATATGTTGTTCCCCAAAAGCTAAGACCTTTAGCTTTATGGGTTTTATTTGTCTCTCATATTCTAAAGCTATGACAAGGACAGACCAACCTTGATTAATTGCCTCAATAGTTTCTTGTAAAGGTAATCACTTACATTGTTGTTTTTTTTTTAAAATTAGTACATATGTTCATATGATAGTTTTCATATATTTAGTTTTCTTTTTATAGTTAATTTTCTCATATCTTAAAAATTGTATATCTTATTTATAATGATTGACTATTAACTAGGGATTTGCACTGTTTGCATCATAATGCACAATATGAGCAAGGCAGTGGGCAGCAGTGAATAGTGATAACATTGGATTTATTCATTTAAGCTGTGTTGCCACACCGTGCAGCCCCTTCCCTCTGCCATGACATTAACATCTGATGCAAACCCAACTAGTTGAAATAGATCTTTTTGTTTTAAAATAAAGTTTGCAGTGCCATTTGTAATTGTTGTGTCAGCTTTTCCATCTTTGACATGAACATTTCCACCTAGAACACTACATGACTATGAATTGGCAATATGCTTTAGGTACATGATAAGATTTTTTTGCACAGATATGTCATTAGATTTATCCACTTTCAGTCCAATCAATTGGACCATACTCCATCTAATTCTTCCCTTTGTGTTCTAGCTAGGGAATCTGTAGAGTTCTGGTGCATTCCTTTGGCTAGTTCATCTTTTATAGATGTATATGCTTGATGCTCTAGCTAGGGCCTTTCCATCTTGTACATTATTCTGGGATTCTAAGTACATGGCCAGTTCATCACTATTCATAAATTTGTGCTTGCTGCTTTGTCTAGGTAAGCTACTATCCTTTGGACTCCTCTAGAATTCTGGTACATACATTTGGATGGTTCCTCATTCATCATACACTTGTGATTCCAACTCTAGCTAGGGCTATTTCAGGTTCTTTGAATCCTCAGTAGGTATGATGCATGTCTTTGGCAAGTCAAGTATTCTTCATGCACTTGTGCTTCATGCTCTAGCTAGGGATACATTATAGAAGCCTCTAAAGTTCTGGTATATACCTATCTTCTTGGTCTTCATACACTTGTTCTTTTTGCTTTAGCTAGGTCTTCTTCAATAGGATTCTATTGAATTCATGTGCATGCCTTTGAACTTTTCATCACTTTTGATACACTTATGCTTTCTGCTCTAATTACAGATGCTTCTATCCCTTGGAATGCTCTAGAGTTCTAGTATATTCCTTTGGCCATTTTCTCACTCTTCATATACTTGTCCCTGCTGTTCAGTTTAGGGCTGCTCTCATCTAGTGTTCAGGTACAAGCTGTTGAATAGTTTCTCACTTTTCATACAGTTCTACATGCTGCTCCAGCAAAGGTACTTCCACCTCATAAAATCCTCTAGGGTTCTAGCACATACCTATGGCTATATCCTCACTCAGCTTGTGCTTGCTGCATTAACTAGGGACAAATTATAAATTATACTGGCACTTTTTTTTATATAAACTTTAACTTAAGGCTATGGCTTTAGAGACTTTTAAAATTCTGAATGATTTGATGTTTTAAACAGAATAAATTTAAGTTTTTATTACTCAAATATTTTAGATTTCCCAAATTTCCCAAATTTCTCAAATATTTTAGATTTTTTATTATCTGTTTCAATGTACCATCAAGTGCCCAACTGTTAGCTTCTTTCTTTTTCAAGTAGTGCATAATCTCCATATCATATTTGGTTTTAAATTGGAGCATTTGCATTGATTTAAATTATCAGTTTTAACTTAAAAGTTACCTAGCTCTTATTTTTCATTATTCTTGTTTTTTTTCTCTAAATTTTCTTTCATTTTTTGCATAATCCTAACCTGCTGTTGGTTTTTGTTACATAAATACTTTATTCACTTTTGACTACTGCCTTTTTAAAATGCTTTGCTTGCTTATATTTGAAAATTAGGCAACATATGTTTGTCCAATTGTGTCTGCATAATGCTGTGGTTGTATATCTTGCAAATTATGTGTGTTTTTATGTCTTTATTGATTTTTATGTCATTCTGGTTAAAAAGCTTGTTTGAGCTTACACAGAATTGTTGTTTAGCCTCATTATGACTTCTGATAAATCATATCTCATCTTATTTTACATTGCCTGTCATTGCAGTAACAACTTTGTTTCTTTTTATGCCATTAATTAAGGATTATAAACTACAATATGCAGCAGCTGTAATTAATTTACCGTTACAGTTTAAAGTCTTCAGGTGCACACATATGGGATATGTGCTTTACATGTGACTTCCCACAGATGTGTCACACATGTATCAAATCAGAGAAATATGTATGTACAGTATGAACAAATCATTTATCACTGTTTTGGTAGACTTGAGTGGAGAAATATTAAATAATTTTGTAAGAGGTGTTTGATCTCTATTGAAGCCTCTTTAATTACATTTCAGAAAAGTCTTCATAGGTAAATGCATAATCCATTTTTATTTCTGCTGTCTCATAGTGAAAGCATTTCAAATGGCCTCTGTATTTGTGTGTGTGTGTGTTTGTGTGTTTGTGTGTATGATTTTGATTTTTAACTTAGCTTTCAACATTTTTCAGTCATATCACTGCAATATCTGCAGTGTGGCAGTTTATAGTGATGTCAAGCACTTTGGCATCATGGTACATACATGTAGCATGATGTCTAATTGTTATTAAATTACAGATAGGATATTTTTCAGTCATGTCACTGCAATATCTGCAGTGTGGCAGTTTATAGTGATGTCAAGCACTTTGGCATCATGCTATATACATGTAGCATGATGTCTAATTGTTATTAAATTACAGATAGGATAAGCTCTCAAATGACATTTTTACTAAAATTTTAATTTTTCTTATTAACCATTTATGGACCACCAAACCCATACATACTTTATTATTTCTTCACCCATTTCTAGACTGGTTCACAGTTCTTCCATATAATTAGTACGTGTGTTTTTCAGTAGTAACATAATTCTCTTTTATAATTGAAGATAAAATTATCACACACACACACACACACACACATACACACACACACACTGGATTGAACAATTTTCAGAATTATATCTCTTGGAAAACATTGACATTGGCTTTAAGATGGTAATGTTTCCAATATATTTTTGAATTTATCATTCATTAAACTGACAATTATCTGATTGTGTCTTGTATGTTACATGTATTTGACTTTTGTTATGACCAGTTATTTTTGAGTTAATCTCAGACCCAGTTGGTACAATTAAAGAAACTATGAAAGTGATAACTTTTGGCATGAATCTCAGACAGTGTCCAATAAGAACAAAAGACTCATTTATGTGATTTCTTTGATTCAGTTTTTAAACATTTTTTGTTAATACTAGTGATTTCTGGTATTCCAGACTTTGCAAGTTCCAGTGATAATTTACAGGCCAAAATGTATGCATGATTCATTCTTAAATATATGTTTAATGAAGTAATGGCAGAATTTAAGGACATTTGTTAGTTAGAATCATATTGTTCTGGGTCACGGAACAACATTAACTTATAGCCTTACACATCTTAAAATTTGCAGACATTGCAAGTTAAAGTTGACTTGGGCTTCATTCCAAGACCAATATTATACAACAAGCATATAATTGACTATTTCATTGTCAGTCATAATGACATCAAAATAGATGATGATAAACATGAAACTGATTCATTTGAAATGCAGATAAGATTCTTCAGCTATTCTGCATCATTATCTCAGCTTCCACAGGGAAATTAAAGTTATGCTTTAAATTTGTTGTTTATTGCAGATAATATAAAACACATACTTAAATCTTGTTACAAAGATCATTGACATTATGCAGTTCAGCTGATAAAACATTATAACATGCCATCAAGTAATATATCAGGACAAACATGCCAAGTAACTATCCAATTAGTTTATTAATATCTTGATGAAATTTTTGATTAAATTAAAGGGTTATTCAAGGATATTTTTCTAGAATGTGCTAGAATGGGAAAATCTACTGAATAGTTGAGAATACATTTTTCAGTAGTATGTTACATTATGCTTGGCTTAAGAAATTTTTCAATTTTTCACATATGTATATGTGGGCCTATTTAGAAATCCTTGTAAAATGTCATTACATTTTAACAGTTTTTGCAAAGTGCACATTAGTTGGAAGCAATGCAGAGAAATCACTTTTCTTGCCATTGTTTTGTTGGTTTTTAACTAACACTCCACAAGAACTATTCAATGTTTTCTCAGGCAGTTTGATATTTACATTTTCTCAGCCCTAGATGTGCATTTAATGAGTTTGTCTGAGCTCCAATTTCTGTCCTTAATTTCTATTTTTATTTGGGATGATTCTTGTTATTGGCATCACTCAAGAAATACTCAACATATTTAGATGAAAATTTATGTGAACATTGTCTCACAGACTTAGATGTTCTATTATGGGTTTAGTTTTATCCATCCATTTTTGACAGGTTTTTCTCCTTGTCATGCATTTTCTTACCTTCATATGGAAACACAGCTCAATTGCTATACTCTGATGCAATTTGGTAAGATTATTGTTAGATCTTGATTAGGTTTTTGTCTTTTCTAATTCATTTGTGACAAAAACATAACCCTTGTCAAACATATTCTTGGCTTCTTCATGAAAACTTGAAATGTAGCCTGCAGTCAGCATAGCTCAAGAACCATTCAAAATATTCCAATGGAATTTGGTAAAGCATTGTCTCTTCCTGACAAAGATTAACTTCTCTGGAATTTTTCTTAGTCTCTTTGTCAGTCAACATTATATCTTTAAATGAAATATTGCTTGTAATCTTTACATATCTAAAACTATTCAACAAATTTTCTAATGCATTTTGTTAGGAAGACTGTCACAGAACTCTGAGTGTTCATTTTGGACAAAGTAAAAGCCCATGATTGATCAATTTTATATATTTTTTTTATACACTATGTTGTTTATTTTGCTGAGACCTTCAATGATTTTGATTTCAAGCATTTCACATCATTATTTAGAGGACTCGTGGACTCTTAATGCCCATATTCTTTAGTTTTCAGCACAATTTCTTCCATGTAATCCACATACATAGGAATTTTTGGTGATTGGGATCCTTTGTGATGCATCCATTGCAGATAGTTGTATTGTTACCAAATGTAGCCCAGTACAATGCCATCCTACATATATTAGTATACATTTTATTCACTTGTCTGGTTTCATAGTGTTTCACTGTGTTTTGTCTGAGTCGCTTGTAAAACAGTTACTATATATTCGCAGTTATAAATGGGATCCAATTGTAAACTGTATAGAATCAGATCTGCTGGTGCATAATGTGTCAGCAGATCTGGGCCTATGCATTTTGTTTGGAGTAATGAGTGTATTATGCACTGGAAGATCAGGGTTTGTGCTTTTTGTAGTTGGACCCAACTTAAAAGTGAGCATAAATGACATTTCTATTCTTCAGAGACAGCTTCGGATTCAGGATGCCAAAACTGTAGAGGAGAAAGCTACCAGAATTAAAGAATGGGTCACTTCTAAATTAACTCAGGTAGGAGAATACTTTTACTGTTTGATTTTGATTGTACACCATTTCCTCGATAACTCGGGCCCTGATAACTCACGAAACCCACTTATAACGTGGGGTCAAGCATGGATCCTGTGTTTTAAACCAAAGATACCAAAAAATTGATATGTCACTAATTTTATTGTCGAAAATGGTAGATAGGACCTGAAAATTTTAATCAACATTATGAAATATCGGTCATATGTCTGGTAAGTCATTTCAGTTGAATAATCTAACACTGAGATACTTTTTAATGTGTACATATCTAATTAAACTACCTTAGATTAACTGACTCAATAATAAATATGATTAAAGATAATGAGGCAACCAAGCAAAATGAGTACTTCGTAAAATAAAGTGCTTTGTTTCACAGATATGGTCTATTGTGGGAAAAACGAGTTTCAGAGAATTACTATATTTACAGGTAGAGATATCTTCAAGGATGATAACAAGTTGCAATGAAATCACAGCATCAATATTTTACTAATTGAAAAATGCAATTGAGTTTCGACTTAGATGACTGTCTCACAAAATAAATGTTGTGTATTTTTGACAAAAAGGAATCGTGTTTGGCATTGTATCAACAGTTACTCTGGTTCCCTGCTTCAAAGACTCATAGTTTTATAAAATACTATTCCACATCACTCTGGAAACCAGTCTAATCAACAAAACAAAAAGCTGTGATGTAAGGCATGAATGTTTTCATGCATTGTGTTTGGTTGTTGAAACCAGTTTCAAGCATGTTATCGATCTTTCTGATATTGGACATTCTGAAAATAAATGTGATAAATAGATAATAACAAACAACTTCATTAGAAAAAGTGATTTATTGACAATTCTCGACTTAATTATAAAACGATACTTCAGCCATTAAACAGCACAGTTCTCCACCCACCCAGTAGTTTTCTGGATGTCTAGCTGGTTTTTGTGAGGTCTCTTGGTAACTCATGCCCTATCTTATACTGTGGATTTTGGACCCTGATGTGCGTGTGTTATCGAGGGAGAGGTGTGTCACCATCCTGTATTATATGCATTGTATTGATGGGTTTGGCTCAATCTATAATAATTTTAGCTTGGAAGCAAGCTTTTGTTCAATCTTTTATGATATGGTTTGATATTGAGAGGAAGACAACTGCAGATGAATTAATTTGTGGGTACTGCATGTCAGCTTGATTTATCAAAAACATCTGTTATTAGTTTACTTTTTTAATTCTATAGATGTAACATCTAACAATATTAATTTCATTGTAGAAATATTTGTATCTGACAATGTTTAATATAATTATTGTGCATTAAAGAAATCTGCTAGCAAAGCCACCTTCCCTCACCAACCCCATTCATTGCTAACCAGAATTTGTTTCCCATGCTATCACATGCCCCTGCTTATGCTGTGGATGATATTTATGGACACTGCTGATTGTGAGTTATCTGGGGAGATGTGTTATGTTATGGTTTGATTTGGCATATGTTATGGTTTGATTGTTTGTGTGTTTAACAACATATTTCATCACATTTCATCACATGATAGGTTAATATGTGGCCAATATATCTGGCAGAAGAAAACCCAAGAAAGCCCTGGTAAGAACCACTGATAACATGGAAAGCTACAAGCAAGGTTTCTTAGGTTCCCAGATTTGTAGAGCATGAGTCTCAAACCAGTGAGGACAGTTACTATAGCAATAATTGGTAAAGTGAGCATCTCTGACCATTTTGTGGCCACCTGGGGCAACTCTTAGAATGATTATCTGAAGATGTGAAGATAGATAAACCATGTCTGGATAGATAAACCATGTCTGTCATTATTGTTGACATTTTTGTTGACAGTTTTGCCCTTTTTGACTTGGAGTCTGATTGGCATATGAGAAAATATTGTGAATGCAACTGGACTCAGTTCCAATGGATCACCATGAAACTTTGTTAATGTTATGGTCATCTTTTTATGATGTACATTTTTGCCAATTACAATAAGTGAGAGCATACATTATAATGTTGTCCATCAAATGTTCCTCATTTTGTATCCATGCAATGGCTTGCTATCTCCACCATTTGCTATTACCAAACTTTGTGGTTTTCTTGCGGTTGGGGTTAAGCATAAAGCCTGTCAGTTTGGGCTCAAAAAGTTCATAGGTTAAAGTAGATCAGAATAAATGTAAATCTAGAATAATAATAAAAGCACTATAGAAGAAAACCTTTTTCTGATGTATCATCTGCGATCATATTGTCAGTACATCAATATTGGCATATCTTCAAGACGCTGAGTTTCCATGACCTTGTATGCAAAATTTCTGCTTCTATTCAGTTACTTTTGTGATGTGATGTCATAGTAGCGACTCCAGCATCCTAACTGGTAGTTGCCAGCATAAAAGGTATATTAAATCCTGGGAAAAGTGTTAAACGTGAGAGTTTGGAAAAGAGGCAGAAGGCTGAGTAAGTGACCGAAAATGCAACCATCAATTCACATATCTTTTATTTACACCATCAGTGCTAAGAATATTTTATAACCCGCCACTGAGGTTCCTTGAATTTTAGTTCAGGCCTATCCTGTATTCAAAGTGAGGTACCCATTAGCCTGGTCAAAAACAAAACATTGGTTGCCCTGAGGAAATAGAAAATGTATTTTCAGGATGTTAACATACATGCCATAACATGGCACAATTTAAATCAAATCACCGCAGACCTATGTGAAATTGAGATCTGATTTTAATGAAAAAAGGCGTTGCTAAATGTTAGATTCTAAAACCCTGATTCAGCTGTGTTTGGAGAAAACACAATTTTCAATAATCTTAACATCTTTTTAAAAAAAATATTACCCCTCCCATAACAATTTAGTCTATGCAGGTTACATGTTCTATGTAATTTATAATGATTGAAACCAATAAAAAACTTTCCATTTGGCAGTTTAACTAGCATTGATTAAAATAAAAGTGTATAGGTATAAAATCAGTTTCACATTAACTGACATTACAAGTTGTGGGGATATCACTGTTGACCCCCATCCCCTTGCTCCAATTTCTTCCTCTGATAAACCCAGGACAGGCCTCTTTTTTCATATTCTGTAAGCTGTGTTTAAACTGCAAAATAGCTGAGGTTTTGACTTAAGTACACAAGCAATAAAGCCATTGTGACTTTAATCTTTATCCTTGTATTTATCTTGTCAAAAGGACTGTGGTTTGGACCATGTTCCACTGTGTGTATCTAAGCACCAGCAATTAATTGACAAATAAACTATTCTCTTTTGTGGTAACTTAGGATCTATAGGACTTCATTTTGACAATTCAAATCGGCAGTCACAAGTTACCATACATGTTTCAACTGTTTTTTCCATGTTTTATGTCCAACCTTATTTTCTGAGGTTTAAGTCTTTTGGCCTGTAACCCTGTTTACTGAATGAAAATATTTATTCTGAATTAGTTTTTGGGGGGCACACATACTTCATAGTATTATTATATTTTTCCTTCTTTTAATTTAAAAATGATATTAAAATTTTACATATATGGTAGAAATTGTCAGGTGTTAACTGGCCAGTTTCTTTGGCAGAAATGGAGAAGTTATTTTGTTTATAGAGAAAATTACACAGCATTCACAGTGATCATTCATGAGATTTAAGCTAATTGGTGACAATTTAATTTTTTTTTTTTTTTACCATAGTACTGTTATAGTGGTTCTATTTATTGAGGAAAATAAATGTGTGATAGTAATTATTTCATCCAGTGCTGGATTTAGACATAGCGAGGGGGCCCTAAGCTAGGGAAAGCTGTAGAGGCCCTATTTGGTATATTTGAGAGACTCCTTCAGACTGTGAGGCCCTACGAGTAGGGAGTTATTACTAGATCAGAAGGTGGGTATGGAAATACCCCCAAAATTGGGAGGTTTTTCAACCCAGCTTGATAGTTGACAAATATGAACTATCTGTTCTTGTGGAATTTCAGTCAGGGCTTGTGAATTCATTCAAGTCACTAGCCTGGGTCATGTGCTTAAACATTTTTCTTTGAGCACTGACCAGTACACTAAATAAACTATTATGCCAGATATGTATATATTGTCAGATTTGTCAAAAAGCTAACTGTAGCATGCATGAAAATACACTGTAATTGAAACATAAGAAGGAAGCTTCCTAATGCTTAAATTAATTTCTTATGATTTCTGCTCTGCAGATTTATTTGTGTTTTTTAAAAAAACAAATTCTTAAATTGCAACCAAGGAAAACCGTTCTCAATGTCTTTTTACACATTTCTGGTAATGGATATTGTTTCACACAAAAGTTAGCTTAGAATTCAGTATTGTCTCTCAGTGTTTCAGTGTTTTATTTTCAAAATATATGTAATTTATAAACATTACAGTCAAATTATAATTCGTTGACAATTTACATACATAAAAGGACAATTTTTATTTCTGGTCTCCTTTAAAGTCACTGATAGAATGAAGAATAGTGGTTTCTGCTTTAAAAAAAAATCAATTCTTTACCATGTACCTTCAGTAACATTGGTGATGATGATGATTTAGATGTTGAGTGAGAATGAAGCCTGTTGAATTTGAAATTAGGATCATGGTCACAATAACTGAAAGAAGAAAAATGTTTTTTACATAATAACTTTGGTTGTGGACCATATACCTTAATGAAACTTTATGGAAGACTTTTAATTAAGGTATAGTAGTATCCTATTGGTTTAGAAGTAAGAAAGCCATTGTTGCATCAGGAGACATGGGTTATACAAATTAACTTTTGTTCTGGTTTAGTTTCCTTGACCAAACTTTATGGATACTCTGCATTGAGGATAAGAAAGGAACCATTTGATTATGGTATCAAATGGACAAAGGTTGTTGTCATGTAAGTCTAATAAGGAAATAAAGACTTCCTCTCAATAAGATCAGTTTAAGACTACATATTTTGTTCAAAGATCCAGATCACTGAGACCCATTGATAATTTTAATCTCCAGAGTTGTCTAATCCCTGCTACCATTTTTGAGGCGTGGGAATGGGTGCCTTTGTACTTTGAAATCATTGAATTAGTCACCTCATGTGTCCAATATATTGCAAAGCAACTGTAGATGAGTTATGGATGGAAATAAAATCAGCATACCATTTAAAATGGTCACACAGTCTCCCACAATTTAGTAGGTCTGACCTGTCACTGTTGTCAGTCTTTAAATTGTCACTGTTGGCAGTCTTTAAATATCAGACTGTAAATTGAACACATTTTATGCTGTTTTATGAGATCAAACTGTTACATTAATTTGTAAAAAAACTTATTTATTTGATAAGATTAATGTTCATGAAATTTAAAAATTTTGTTGCAACACTGGAAAGAATTTTAACTCTCCTGGAGATTTGGTCTTTATGTTAATTTTCCCAAGCATTCATAAATTACTTCAGCTATTACAGAACATGGTTTAATCTTTCATTTTTTTTAAAAATTTGTTTACTTATATCTATGTATGTCATAATGAAATTACTTATAATGTTGATTGAAGAATACCAAGAAGATATTTGCTATAATCTATGTATTTGTAGGGATCTTAGATGTGATAACTAATAATAATTACAAGTTAGATTATAAGTATGTAATAAACAGGTTCTTTCTGATATTTTGTTTTGACCAATAAAGCCTATGTTATGGTCTGTCATCCATCTGTTGACTGGTGCAGATTTGATATGTCTCCTCTCCATAACCTACGGGGGTGGGGGTGGGGTATCCATGAAACTTGGCACACATTCCTCCAAATGTCCAGTCAACCTACCTAAAAATGTTCAACTTTAGACAGCAGCATTGCTGCCATCATAAAAGACAACAAACATGTCATCACTACTTCTGAATGAATAGTATTGATTTATTAGGTTTTTCAAAGGACATCATATGAAGCCTAGTTGGTCCTAAATGAAAATAATACCTGCACATTCAACACAACAACCATGATGGTCATCTTGACAATCTTGTTGTCACAAGTTTAAAGTAATATTAATTATAGGTTTAAACAAACTTTGCATTTGCATTTGTTCAGAGTCTGAATCAACTTTCAGTTATATTCTCTCCATTATGTTATTTGAGATAGGAGATGCAAAGTTAAAGATAATCACAAAGTATTTTGTACTGCAGTTACAGCCTATTGACCACCTTAGCTCATTGACCACATGCCACAATAACTTGGTCACCCAAGATATCAGACAGTTCACATAGAATAACTTATAAAATATATATAATTCATGGTAAATGCTTATTTGACCACTTGTTTTAAAATTTTGAACCATATGCAGCACTGTTAATGTAATAAAAAAACTATTAATCTTTCAGCTTGAAAACCAGAATCATGAACTCCAGCTAGAGAATGAGATTCTCAATGACCAGACAGAATTACTAAGGGAAAGACTGCAGGCCCTGCCAGCAATCACTGCCAGAGAGATGTACAGGCTAAGTCAAGAGGTATGGCACATATTAGATCTGATTTTGATCAAATTTGGGATATATCCTTTTATCATCAAAATGTCTTATTATTTTGATAATGTGCAGTGATGTTGCATCTAATTGTTTGGGCATGTCACCACTCTGAAGTCTATATTTCTGATCAAGTTTTGATAAAATTTGGAATATATGCATAAATTATCAAGTATTTGTACTATTTTGTCAATAATGCATGTTTGTTAATGTGTTAATCAGACATCTAATATGTTGTTTATAGGAGTTTATTTCCACTCTCATAGCTGTGATTCAGATCCAGTTTTGATCCAATTTGGAAGTTTGAAGGTAAGTAGTAGACATGCATATTAATGAGGCAATCTTACATCAGTTTGGCTGAGCTTATTAATGCTCATAATTTTTCTCTAAGATTGTTCATGACTTTGATTAGGCCAAGAAAATATGTGAATGTTTTCTATTGCACTGGTTTAAAAATCAGGGCAGTCCAATTTTTCTTCTATTCTAAGCATTATATATGTCAATTTATCTCTTGCAATTTTTAAATTTTTAAATTTGTTTTGCTATGATGGAAGAAAGTACACAGGTTGGCAGTGAGAATAAGGGATGGCCAGCCAACCCGAAAAACATGTTTTTGTTTGGCCTCATGAGATTGCATAATAAGTATGCCTCAATGTTAAGAAAGAATTTTTATCAGGTTATGGTAATATGGGTACAATCAATATGTATAAAGAATTGGAGAGACATAGGATGTGTTCTTGTAATATTACATCAGCTTGCTTAGTGAAATGGTCATCATTAAGTTATATAATCCATGTAAACAATATCAGGCCAACTTGAATGTCTTAACAAAATTTGTCATGCATTAGGGATTTAAATACAGTCTCTGATGAAAGTTTGAGGATTTCCTCAATTTTCTTTTCAAGATTGAAAAGGTTTTCATATGTGAAACGTTTAAACTAAATGTGATTTTGCACCCTTCCCACTGTCTCTGCCTTTGACAAAAATATTGATATTGTGTGGAGAATCATAAGCAAGAGAGTATATATTCCCAATTTGAGAAGAAATGTTAAGAAATGAAGTCAAACAAGGGCCTGACTTTGACCCTATTTTACAGAATTATGGCCCTTGATCAGCATAGAATAGTGATCTCACTTGATTGAGAACATTGTATTATTCACATTGTTTGAGTTAAACCAAATTGGCTATGAAGCTCCACTTCAACAAGATCTCAGATGAGTTTGATGATAGATTTTTTTAAAAATTTCTTTCTTGCAAAGGATAGGCTCTTGTTTAGCTTTGAATAAGAATTCTTACGCTTGGGAACACTAGTATTGACACTTTCTGTTTGATCCCAGTCAAATTTGTAGTAATTAGTGGAGAAGAATTTACATAAGTTGATCTTAACTTATGGTTAAGACCCTTAAAAGACTTAGAAAAGGCATTCTAATTGCAGAAATAACATTACCAGCCATAATTATATTGTAATCATATTTCCTGGTGCTAGTACCCAGTCCAAGGTAAAATTTTCCTCCTCTTAGCAATTGGAGGTCTATAACAAAAATAAAAAGTCCAAATCTGATTTCTTTGTCATCAGTTCCTTCATTCAATATATCATCCTTCTTTTCTTTGCACTTCCAGCAGTATAACATAATTCTCAGGGCATTGACATATTGCTAATTCAAGTGTCATTTGCGATAATTTCAATCTTTGCCAGCCAAGGTTCCAATATGCTGATCTGTGTACAACTTGGCAAATTGATCTGATGTTTCAGTGCTTTGGCCTCTGAATTTCATTGGATGCAAGTCACTGTATCCAATCAAATCGCTCGTACATTTATCATTGTCACTGTCAAAAACATAGCAACCTAACAGCTTTGCAGTGACATGCTGCCAGTTAGTGTTATTATATGTTTTTCTATTGGTTAGTTGGCATTAAATAGTAAGCAACTCATGAAATCCAATACATGCTACTAGTGCAAAGCACTCAAATATGGGATTGCTCCACCAAGGTGTAGATAGGTTAGCATATCAGAATCATGGCTAGCAAAGATGAATTTCAATAAATTTTATCCGTGACTGTGTTGTAATTATCTTATTACCCCTTGGTCCTGAAGTTATTTTTATCAGTATGCTTATTTGTCATTTTGTTGAACTTTGTGCACAGGCTAGTTAAGATTATTTCTGTAATTTATCCCCTTGTTGTTAGGCATAATTGAGTATATATTACCCATACAATTTTGTTTCATTGTTTTTGCTGGCAATTTTCTTCTAGTCTTGCCTTGCAGCATGCCAAAAGTTGGCAAATTCGATGATACATAGGCTTCATGGGATACCATTGCCACCTGTTGGGCACTCACATGGACATGTCTCTCCATGTATGATAGGCAGATGATATGTGGGAACTAATTGAGAATGACTGCTGTAGAGCAAAAGAAATTTATGGGAAGGGACTAAAAGAACTTCCTTGTATAATGAAGTTGCCAAAATGCTAATCCCAGGAGTGAAGAGATCCACCTCCTAAATGTAAGAAAATTGATAACTTACAGATTCAAAGAAGGTACAGAAACACCTTACAGGGTGAGGAAGTTGCTATCATCACGATTTTAAAAGGAATTATTGGTACATCCTGGTTTAAGGAAGTTGCCAACTTACTGATACTAGGAGGGATCAATGGCTCTACCCATTGGAAGGAAGGAGCCAATTCACAAATCCTTGAAGGGATTCACATCGCTTACTGATCAAAGAAAGTTGCTAGGTCATGGATCCCTCCAAGACACTTATTGGCTTAAGGAATTTGCTTGTACCCCTGAGCACATTCTGCCTTTCTGATGTGAGGGAACTTTAATCTCCTTCTTCTTGCTTATCTGTGGATAGGAACACCTCAGCAATGATTGTCATCACCAGACGGTCATTGAAGGGTCATGGGATGATGGTGATGGGCACGTGTCACAAGGCACCAAACATGAGTCAATGGCCCAGACATTTATTTCCACAAATAGCAGATCAAATAACCAACACAACAGTGAGTTTGTATGATAAATTATATTATTATTATTATTATTATTATTATTATTATTATTATTATTATTATTATTATTATTATTATTATTATTATTATTATTTCTTCTGAACAATAAAGTAGTCATTATGTGAGTAGTTTTGTCCATTTACATCAGAATTTTTTTGCAATGTCTGAGTTGGGAAAATTTATTTTGATTAGACCTTGATAAATGTTCTAAAATTCCCATTTCTATTCATCACTGAATTTTGTTTGATAGTTGGATTGCATGGATTTTGGTGTTATGGCATTGAAAGATAAGCATGTCTAAATTCCTTTTGATCAGACATAGTATAGACTATAATCATCTCTGCAATTTTAAGCACCGAAGCAGAACATACTTTGGAGAGGATCAAAGTAATGTTTATTCCTTTATGCTGATTGAGCTATTTAGTGACCTAACCATAATTAGTTAATGTCTTTAATCCTGTTGGAGTTACTTCTGCTTACACATTGTACAATCTACCACCTCCATAGACTTCAAAGAATGAAGCCAGTGGGATCCTGCTGATGAGATGAAAGGGGGAAATTAGCAACAGTAATGTTTTTCTTTGTTTAATCCAGTTCTCAGTCTCATGGTCATAGATAGTATTACTGTAAATTTACTATGCTGGAACCAAAATGCAAAGAAATTTTTGAAACAATTAATTTTTCAATAATAATTCTGCATACTTGGCATAGTTCAGTCAATGGTGGGAGGAATGTGAGACATCCCTAATTGTAGTAGAAAAACCTTCCCATACATGAGGTTTATGTGTGCATTTTTTGGTCAGCACAGACAACATGTTAAGCATGGCTTAGTATGCACTCTTGATGCCTCTTCTCTTTGCATGGAAATTTGAAACCTCCTCCTCCTCTGAACAACTTCAGAGGGGATCTTTCTCAGAGTTTGCTACATTCTAGAAAAGAGAAATATACAAGATCATAGCCAGTCCAGGAAAGGATAAGCAGTCCACACAGAATTGCCTCTGTAGCAGTTTGTAGAAGTGTGTCTCCAATGAGGCTGAACAACAAACCTCCACTTACCTCCCACCAGTTCCACAAACAGATTGCATGGGTGGTGGACACCTTCTCACTTAGGAAGGATTGACTTTATGCCTGTCTTACTACCATTCAGAATTTTCCCTCAGGGTCTTCACAGAGACAGGACATTGATATGGCTCATAATGATAGCCCCTGTGCCATCAACAATGGTGGTTCCTTGACCTGATGCAACACAGAGGGCCATTCTTGCACAGCAATCAACAGATAATCCATCTTCACATCAGGCTCATATTGAAGAATTTATGTGCTAAGGTCAGTTTTGAAACAGGCTTGCAGTCTGTAAGGATTGCCAAGGTTTTCAAGACCAGATAGAGAGTTTTCTTTAATAGGTGCAGTGATCAGCACATTGATATGATCTGCCCCCCTTTGATCACATTTGTGGATTTTCTTATCCTCTCTTTTGTAAAAAATACTCACTTTTCACCATTAAGGGCTTATAGAGTGGCCATATCACCTACACTCAAGTTCTCAGTCAGCTCCACCATATGGCTGGGCCATAACCATCTAGAATTTACTGGGTTATTTGATCCCAGATACCAGTATTCATTAAATCCTGGGGAAACCTGACTGAGGCTTCTTTTGAGAATCTTACATTAAAGACAGGTTTAACTCCTTGTTTAGCATCAGTTTTGAGGAGTGAAATTCAAGAATTGTCAATTGAATGATTCATTGGCAATGAGTATTTAGCAACATTTCCTTGTCAGCCTAGATTTCTAGCCAGGAATCAGATGCCTTTGGAATCCTGAAGCTGTTGAAATCACCCAATCTTATTCAGTTAGTTAGCTCCGTTAGAACCTTACATTTCTTTTTAAATAAATTTTACAGAAGAAGAAATCATTGAAAATTGAAATTACCTTTTGTCACACATGAAGATGCCTCTGATATCTTGACAGCCACTATCCAGAAGTAGATTTAGCTGATTAATTAAAGAGCTAATTGTTAAAGCTCTTTCTTTGATGAAACTCAAAGCCCCTGAGGTTTTGGGTTTTGCTAATGTTAGAAAATCTACATTCTGCAAGTCTCACTTCTATTAATTCTACCTTTATTTGATGTCCCACCAGAGCAAAGGCATCTGTGTGATACAACTAGTTTTAATAGGTGAGCAAGTTGTCAAGCCATCCTCTAGTTTCCAGTAGAGCAGCTATGTATGTTCTACAGAAATCAAGGCAGTGACCATTGTCAGCATAGTTATAAAATATTGACAAGGGTTAGGTTTGTCAGCTAGTCATGGTGCTATCAGCCTCCATTCAGGCTGTTAAATTAAGCACTTTAATAATAACACATCTTGTATTGCTGCTGTTAAAATATAATTTTGGAGGTAACACTGATTTTGATTATGTACTATGTACATATTATTTTTGCCAAATTCCCTACTCCCTCCTTTCAGTCTATCCAAGTCAATGAAGGATGATATTAAAGCTGATAAGTGACTGACATACAGTATCTCAGTGGAACTGTGTTTATTTTTGTTCTAGGTCTCCATTTATTAATGGAGGGAGTTCACCTTGGACAGGGAACTAAAACTATAAAAAATTATAGTGATACAATAGAAAAAGGTAAGTGTTACATGATTAAAATTAGTTTTACTTCCGAAATCTATATTTAATTGTCACCATTTTAACTTTCCCAAAGATATGGAACATTAGAGTCTTTAATCTAAATTGCAGCTTTATTCATTTATAAAATATTTAAATTACCATAGATACCATTATAAAGATACAGTATTCAGGCTTTTTTTTATTTACTAATTTCACCTTTTTCATTTATGGCTAATTTCTTATCTCTTGTCTTTACTCCTTTCAGGATGTACTGTCAAATTCATCTGCTTCATCATATTTGGGGTCAAGACCATCTTCACATGTTAAGTCAAAGTCAGATGTCACTGGATCAAGGTCAACTTTAGATAAAATCTATGCAAGATCAAGGTCAGAGGGTCAAAATTCCCAGCTCAATGGCAGAAATAATGGTACTAACATTGAATGTAGAGATAGTAGATCAAGGTCACAATCTGCGTCAAGGCCAGTCTCTCAGTCTCAGGTTACATGCTTAGAGCCAGATTCAGAGGTTGTAAGTCCACAAGAAGAAGATGAAGAAATACCAGTCTTTGAAGATCAACCGAAAGTGCACAAAAGGCCCTCATCCTCAATCATAGAAGCTCTACAGATGGAACAAGAATTTCTTGGGATAGGGATGGATGAACCTTTCAAGAAGGTGGATCAGCATGTACGGCAGACTAGACGTAAAAGTCCAGATGCTGATGATGAAAATATTTCTATTGATGAAGGAAGTGATGATAGCATGGCTGACATTGATCATGATCCCTTGTACCAAGAAGTTGACCAAAATCATGAGAGTACATATGAACCAAAGCGATTGAATCCACCTCAGGTTAAAATTGAAAGAAAAATTTTCCAAGATGTTAGTCGGATGGATTCTCTTGTTAGTTCTAGCAACGAAAGTGAGGACATGTTGGAAAGAATGGCCGGTTTTGCATTCAATAGCAAAAGGCCCATAATGCATGTTGGTCCATTTGAAAGAGATTCTCTTGCTGGGGACACTCCTGATATTGATTCATTTGATGAAGGACCCATTGATCGCAGCTCAGGGATTATGGAACGGGAAATTGTTGAACGTTCAACTTCTCCTATACATTCATCTCCTCTTAATCTATCTCCACGGTCTCATGGGACACAAATGACACCAATAACACTAATATTGCCTGATGTTGTATCATCCTCACCACAATCTCCTCCAAGATTCTTTACTCCTGACCATGGATCAAGTAATGTTTCTGCCATTGCAACACTTCCGCGTGTTAGGCGTGCTGGCTTTCAACCACCCTCTGTTCACTTTGATTATGAAGACTCTGTGATAACACAGTTAGAAAGGCAGCATCCAGTGTCAGGTGATAGTCGCACTGTGATGGCGGAGGTTCATAGTGCACCAGCGACTGTTACACGACACCCATCTTCATCCAAGGACATCCCACCAGCTGCCAGGGGCAGAGCTCGCTTCAATACATGGGTGTGTGAAATACTGTTTCTTATATTATTATATAATAATTATTTTTTAATTCATGTAGCATGCAGAGTACATGTTAATCGTATGGCACTTGGCTAGTTCAGTAACATGCTAATGTAATTCCTGCACAGGTTGTAATACACTGACCTTTGGGGTCTGCTTGGCCAATTTGTTAATAGTTAATTAAGTAGGCTTGTTTTTAAGTCTGCTTTTAAAACATTCAAAGCAGCTGGAGAAAGACACTTGGAATACAGTCCTTGCTGGAAAATGGATAATGACCAATCTTCTCATTAGCATAATTATTTCTTCAAAATTTGGAGTTTTTCTTTTTTCTTTCCTAAAAATTGTTTAATAAATGATATAAGAGTTTCAGCTCTCTGTGAAATTTTAAATTTGGCTTAGAAATTTAGTTAATATTTGAATTTGAAATTGTGTGTATTGTTTAGCATTTAGTCTTACAAAGTCCTGTCTGATTCTCAAATACCATCAGTCAAAATTTGATAAAGTATTTAGGTCAGCAGTTCCTAACTTGTTTGGAGGCAACCTGAATTAGGTTTGTGGCATTAGCCTCATGAACCAACAAATGATAAAACAAACACTTGGGTAGAAAATTTAAATTTATTAAGGTTGCAACCCACTCAAATCAGCATGGAGACCCAGTTTTAAGTTGTGACCCATGGGTTAAGAACCATTGATTTAGGTAAACCTTCAGTAATATTTCAGTAATATTTCATAATTGAATTAATCAGTCAACTTTTTCAATGTTTTCTATGTGGTAATTGATTGACATTTTAATGCCTTGTCCAAATGAGAGGTCAGTTGTGGTAATGGCTACTGTAACTTGTATCAGATTATTGCTCCCTAGAGTACAGTGTCTTATTGGCCTGGCTTTAATGTCTGGCTTTAATGCAAGGCTCCATTGGTGAAACTACACAGGTATGTGTGGATAACAATCATTATAATATTATAATAATATTATAATATAGTTATTTATACAAGTGTCTTGGATTACTTTTATTGTGTGGTAGTACAATTATATTACCATAAAACCTGGATTATTTGGACACTTGGGGGACAGATTTTATGCAGATAATCATCTGTCAGGGTGATAATCAAATATTGGTTGAAAAGTGATGGCTGGTCATTTTTAAGTGTAGTATTGTGAACACAAGTGTCAAGGTGAACTCCATTCAGATAATATAGGTTATTTTCATTAATTATCCATTGGTCATGAACTTTTCATTACATATTAAGTTGCTTTTGACTGTTGAATTTCTGTTAAGTTAATTATGTAGGCTTGGGCTGCTATGAGTCTTAATTATGTTTGATTAGCTTAGGATTTCTTTCTGACCAATTACATACAGTACAGCTCACATGATTTTTTTAATTCTCCACTCTTCAAGGGGGAGGGAGACTTAATTCCCTCCACATTTGCTCCATGGTAGAGGCATAAATGTCTACAAATCACTGCTGTGCCTTGGCAGGCATGGTGTTGGCAACTCCACTATTGATCTATTGTTATTACTGACTGTCATCTGAACAGGCAATGAAAGAAGACAATCAGAGGAAAGGAAGAAAGGTCTAGAGTGATTTTAGTCTGATATCATTTCGAGAATCAGTCATCTTTATTTTGATCATTTGTTTAGATAATAAGTAATTTCAAGTTTTGTGTATTTAATACATGTATATTTAGATAACATGTTTAGCAATAATTTTATGGCTTTCACTTTATTCAGAGAAATCTGAACAGACTTGCTCACTGACTTGATGAGATATATGCACCTTGTGGAGCTTCTGTTGAACAGCATAAGTGTATCTTACTGCTACAAAGGAAAAGTAATCCTTTAAGATATGGACAGTTAAATTCCAAGCGACAAACACTACTGTTTACCCCTCCCCCAGAAAATACTGAATTTACACTGAAATGTGAACCTCACATTTTGCTCTTTAGCAGTAAAGACACATTCACAATGCTAAATATACACAACTTTGAACTAAATCACATCTGACTGCATGTGTACTGTAAGAGACTGACTTGTTTTGTTTTATTTATGCTACAAATGGAGCAAGACAATTGTTTTCAAGCATTGAATCCCCCTTTAAAAAATAAAATGGTCTCTCCTTGTTAAAGACTTTACTTCAGTGTATGTTCTACAGAAATCAAGGCAGTGACCATTGTCAGCATAGTTATAAAATATTGACAAGGGTTAGCAGCTAAAGATGTTAATTTCAGTTTATGAAAGGTATGTTTCTGTTTCATGAAAGTCATCAAGGTGAATTATATTTAGAAACCATAATTATGATCCAGCAATTAACTATGGAAATTTGAAACTTTTCCATAATTGATCTCAACTCAGTTTATTGCTGAAATAAAGAAAATTATAAAATCTAATATGCTGAGAGATTTTAGTTTGCAACAGATTTAGAGTTTTCTGCATGGATTTATTATTTCCAGGTGTATCTTATGATTTGCAAGTTTTTTAAGGGAAAAATCTAAAAACTAAATTTTGTAACATATCAGAAAAAATAGTAAATCAAGGAAATGATAGATCAATAGCCTAATTGTAATAGAGGCTATTTTAATTGAATAGTATTTATGTTTCTGTACATTGCCTTATTGTTTTACAGCTAAAGTTACTTTGGCCAAATGGATAAAATGTGGCTTGCATGCATGCACCCACACTCACACACACATTCTTTCCTCTTCCTTGATGATGATGTAATGTCTGATATGATATTACTTTTTTACATGTGTAGATGTAGTTTTATAATTGGTGTATTTTTCATATTTTAATTCAGAAGATTGCCTAAAACATTGATTTGTTGAGCATAAAAAAAGCAAATTGGGTTAAAAACTAATATCATTTTAGCTTATTTTCATTTAATTTACACTGGTAAAAATATTCATCAGAACAAGCAGAATCATAGAAAGCTTCAATGGCTCGATCATCTTTATAACTTGGTGTGGATGTTGAGGTCTCCAATTGATGAAAACTAGGCCTCATTGGCTTGATCATCTTTATAACTTGGTGTGGATGTTGAGGTCTCTAATTGATGAAAACTAGGCCTCATTGGCTTGATCATCTTTATAACTTGGTGTGGATGTTGAGGTCTCTAATTGATGAAAAGTAGGCCTCATTGGCTTGATCATCTTTATAACTTGGTGTGGATGTTGAGGTCTCTAATTGATGAAAACTAGGCCATCAGGGAATTCTTAAACAGTTATCAAAGCATGTACAAACAGATTTCTACTGTTAAGTACAGCCAATTTCAATAAATTGTAGTGATTTTGATTCCATTTTTTATGAGGGGCAGGGATTTAATAAAAAGTTAATGATTCAGAAATGCTTCAGATACTGTTTATCATTTTTCTGTATTATGTGTCTGTGTAGTATGCATTAAAATGAACAAATAAAGAGGAAGGTAAAATATTAATTTTATCGGATACTCAAGTTTATTTGGTGATACAGATATATAGGTATATAATTTATGTAAAGTATTTACAGGCAACAAGTAGACAAACGGTCATTAATATGCAGCAAAATATTGACAGAACAGTGTACACAACCAACAACCATTTTGTCATCAACCAATTATATTATCTCTTTGCTATCCATATCTTACATGGTGAAGTTCAGACCCTCACTAGTTGGTCTGTGTGTGTGTGTGTGTGTGTGTGTGTGTGTGTGTGTGTGTCTCTCTCTCTTTTGTCTCTCTCTCTCTGTCTCTGTCTCTGTCTGTCTCTCTCTCTCCATCTCTCTCTCTCTCTCCATCTCTCTCTCTCTCTCTCTCTCTCTCTCTCTCTCTCTCTCTCTCTCTCTCTCGTGGGGAATTGCATTGCAAAATCATGTTATCTTTACTGTCATAGCAGCAGTAATTTTTTTCTGTCTTTTTATCTCACTCTCTTCTATTTACATTAATTTTACTTTGAGAAGATATTTTTTTCATAACACCATTGTAATTATAATTGTAAGACTATATTTGATTGCTTGTTTCTGATTTCTTTACTCTTGTTAAAAGGCAGATTAGTTAAATTTATAGATACAGGTATATTGTAACAAGTACAATGTGACCCTGCTGTAACATGTTAGTTTGGAGCCATAGAATCCAGCCATGTGATAGTCTGAACCATGTTATAAGCAACCAGGTCAGTTAGCTGAAGAAAATGATGCATGTACCTGAAAAAAATGTGGTGGGGTGTGGTAAGTAATATATGCGGTTGCAGAAATACATGCTTTATTGGCACAATTATCATCTTAAATTGATGCATATTAAATGAAAAAACAGAGAAGGCATATATTATATTTTACTTTATTCAGTGCATTTTATGTAAATTTTGCGGCTTCCTTTCATGGGGCCTCTGAATTTCGCCACTCCAAACCAATGGTTGTATATACAAGTTTAAACAGCCAGCAATGTCACCAATAAAAAAATAATTGCCAGATGGTATATTTGCCAATGTCGCCAATAAAAAAATAATTGCCAGATGGTATATTTTGCCGACAATAAGGGAATTTTTTTTTACAATTTGTGACATTGGTAAAACCATGTGCAATTCGTGAATAAACTTTTGACACTTTATTTTTTGTACTTTTAAGAAGAAAACACTATTTTTTCTTGTATTAGAAAAATGCATATGAAATTTTCAGGAGCCATGTCACAAACATCTTGTATATTCATAAGCGATCTTTTCCCTAAATTGATAATAAAACATTTTTTTCTTCATGCTTTTAAGAAAGATTTTTTGTGTACGAGAAAAATACATGTATATGAAATTTTGGGAGCTATACCATGACCATGTTCTAATACCGTGTGCTACAGCAGGATCACACTGCACAAAGTTCAGAGAACATGATAATAGCTATATTATAAACACAATTTTATTACATTGCATGACAGTAGAACTTTGATTATTGATCAGGATGCGGACCAAGACCATGACAGATACGGAAAAAAAATGGATAATAGAATATGTACATTAAAAATAATATACCATAAAACAGGTTATCAAAATATATTATCTACATATGTACATGTACCTGTTTTTAACATTTTGACGTACAGTGCCCTGATGGTTAATAGGGTGATGGATAATCGAAGTTCTAAAAGTACATGTATCAGAATTCAATACTTTAAGATGTAATTATACAAAATATGTTAAGCAGGTATATTGCAATAGAAATTTTGATTTGAATTTCATGATACTGAAGTAAAACAAGGTGTCATATTTCTTGACAGTATGGCATGATGGTAAACCTTTGGAAAGTTTGGCTTCATATCCATTCTTTTCATCTCACTGTATCTTCAAAATGTTGCATGAAAATATGCTGGTGCTTTTCATCCCTGATCTTGAAGAGAATGCAAGGAAGGATTAATAAATGAATGAACAAATGAGTAAAAATGAGTAAAAATTGTAAGAAGTTCTGTAGAATAATTTGTTTTGTTTTCTTCATTTGAATTGCTACAGGGCAGATGGCCTGAAACCAGCAATTTTCAAAGCAGATCTCATCAATAGAATTTTTGTTTCAGTTGTTGCTAACCCAAAGTCCAGCAAATTCTGAAAGTTATGTTTATATTATGCCTACAGAAACAGTGAGAAATAAAATTAACCAATAATTAGTGATTTTTTTATATGGGGTTTATACAGATCATGAGCATATTAATATACCCAATATAAAAAAGAAAATGCAAAAATGGGTTAATTTGTTTTATTTGTAGCCAGAGAAATAAAAACTGCTTCAACTTTTTCCACAGGATTCAAAGGCTTATCCTGTGGTTCACAGGAGAAGACCCAAGACGGATGTTGTGACAGGTAAAACAGCACGAGTATATAAATATATCCAATGGCAATAAGAGTTTCAAGTAAAAAGATCATATTTAAAAGATTTTTATGTTTCAAGTCAGTCATGCTAGACAATAAAGCCATAGACCTTATGCTTTCCTGCTGCCATTTTTTGCATCTGTTATATCTTTGCTACCCAAACAAACCTAACTCATTCTTGCTATTATATTGTGTGCCTGTTATGTATATATATATATATATATATATATATATATATATATATATATATATATATATATATATATATATATATAAACTAGATGGTATGGATATTCATGTAAGCTTTATTTTCTGCTTTTTGTTCCCATTTTGTAAGGGGAAATATCTATGAAGGTCGTATTGGTTCTTTTTCTATTATTTAGAAGTTGCCTCCCTTATCTGAAATACTTCTGGTCTCGCTGGACAGTTTTTTTTGGGCAAATTTTCATGAAACAAATATAAAACTTATTAATGATTTTTGTTGAAAGGATACATGTAAGATTCTGACTGAGGTATTAAGGTTAATTCCTTATACAACTGGTGGCTTTATACTGAACAGATGCCACCACCAACCCTCTATTTTACATTTATTTTTGACAAAGCAGAGCTATTTTGAACATTTTCCTGAGATAAGGTGGCTAAGAGAATCAGTATGTACATTATTCATCTTTAAAGTTCACTAATACTACAATAAATTAACATACTTTTCTTCACCCCTCAACCATGTAGATTTTTAGATAATTACCTCTGTAGCAGAAACATGTAAATACGTAAGCCAAGTTGGCTGCTCATTTGCAGCCCAAGTTATGCATTTGATTTCCAGTGCTAGACTAACTGTGACAGTCACCAACAAGTCAACCCATTTTGAAGACTAATTCAATGTAAATATAAACTACATTACAGATAATTAGGCTCATGCCTTCTAACTTAAAAATTAGGGGGGGGGTGTCAAAATACAAAACTATCCAGTGAGAACTTTTGAGGGCTGGTGACTATATGCATGTTTTGTCATAAACAATATGAAAAAGAGAAAGTAATGTGATTTTTAATTTTCACTTTACTGTTTAATATCATACTGTTAATATTTGTGACATGATTGCATGTCCAAAGTGTGTAAATATTTTTGTTATATTTTCTGGTTGCAGTTCCAGTGAGAGATATTTTGAATTATTTTTTTCCAATTGTTGTTTAAATTATCATCATCATTTGTATTTCAGATGTGAAGAATACGCTCTCAGAGCCAGTAACTGCTAGTTCTCTATTCAAAGACATCAGTGTTCCTGTCTATGCAACTCTTAAAGGAGTAAGTGTCAGGTTGCAGAAGATTTGTTTAATGAAATTTAAGGATTCCTATATGTGTGGTTAGGATGTCAAAAAACAAATGTTACACTCTGATACATTACTTTCCATCTGGATAATTGGTTATAATATCAAGAAGAAATAATATACTGTGCTACCATATGTACACACTTGTATAAGTTGATTGATCTGTAAGTCAAAACTCAAATCTTCCTTTTTAGGGCTGCAGATAGTGAATTACACTCTGACCCTCCTTGAGATGGGGTTGTTTGCCAAGTATAATCCATATGCAAGGGTGAAATGTGGTCAGTGAGTCTGTTACACATGGACAAGAAATAAACAAGTCAAACTGGATAGATATGATGAAAAATGACAAAATGGTTTAGATTAAGTACATTTGTATTAATGAGTTGAATATTTACAAAACAATTTACAACTTTAATTTTATCTATAATCATGTAATGAACTAGGTAATGCTTAACATTTTCAATCTATTCATATAAACATTAAATTTGTTGAATATGTCATATACAAGTATTAAAATGGTAATCCAAAATGAGGTGATTCACAATATCTTGTAATATATTAATTTCAAAAGTATTATAATAAACAATTAATATAAAGTCCACACTGTTTTTGATTCATGGCATCATATCATCTAGTTCAAAGCAAAATAATTCATCCTAGTTGTTGGAGTTACCAATATTGTTCTGAATTAGTCCACTGCCATCTGGTCCTTGTAAACATTGTCTGACTCTGATTCCATGTCTGATTGAGCAGCTTGTTTAGGCAAACATCCACTGGCTGCCATACCTATGTTGTGCTTCCAGGGATCAGAGATTGGTAAGTTCAGTATTGCCACAACTTACATTTCACAGACTCATCAAATGCACTTTATCATGTCCCACACAGGCAATCCTCTATGTTTCAACAATGTGACTGTTCTATTATACTTTTTCAGTCCAGACCAAATTTGAAGTTTCATCAATGTTTTCTGTGTGCCAGATAAATATCATTCTTTTTCCTCTCAATGATAACAAATTTGAAACAATTATCCATTTTTTCCTCACCATCGACTGGCAATTTCTGGGCTATGTGAGTGTGTAGTCTGAGCGCAAATCTGTAACATTGCATAAATTGTGTTCACATTCCAGCTGAAGCTTTAAAACTTTCATCACTTTTAGCCTTAGCAGTGGAAAGGGCCTTTAATCTAATGGCATTTCTGGGGACTGCATGCCCATTTTGACACTGCTCAAGAACCCACTCATTTAAAACAAACTATGAATTTGCATAAGGACTTTTCTCTACTCAGATTTTCTTCACCTGTCTGGTACTATAACCCAGAATTGACTTTTTTCTTTCACCAGCTGTGCACCAGTTTTTGCAACACACTAAATTCACAGTCAGTGGTGCTATTGTTTTTTTCAGCAAAGTCTGTTAACTTTTAATTGAATTTGCAGTTTTTGTAAATTTTCCATCTTCATACACAAGTTAATGCTAAGCATAAGATAAGGCCAGATCAGTATGTCTTTTATCACTTTGTTCCACACAGCATTGCAAATTTTTTCCTGTCCTATGTCATTCAGTAAATTTTCAGGCCATCATTACATGTAGCTAAAAGTAATTAGTTTCTTTCATTTGAAGTATTTTAAAACAAGCTCTGTACATTTAGCTACATTTCATGATGTTGATCTGAAAATTTGCAGAGTTACAGATAGGATAAAATTCACGATTCTGTGTGGAATGAAAATATGGTAACTTCTGTTTCATGACTGGTATTACTGTATGCTATTTCAGATTACCAGCAATAATTCATGTGCATCACTGGTGACGAAATTATTCATCATCAGTTTTGTTTTGAAGGGGGGTGGGAGACATATGTATTTCATATTTTTCTTCTTGAACCTCAAGATCAAAATAAAATATGCCCCAATATATGAGAGAGAACAAGACATTTCAGCCCTTTAATGCTATTGTATAATTTAGTGGCTTTGTTTAGTTGAAGCTTTTGTCAAAGAAATAAAACTAATAAATTAAATAGCAAATGCAAAAATATGAAAACAAACCATACTCCTTCAGTTTCATAGTTTAAATATTCACAGTATTTATATCCATATAGACTCCATTTAGGTTATAGATTGTAGTATTGTGAAATTAAAGTTTCTAAGGACTTTCAGTTTCAATGATTTTTCTAGCCTGAATCAAGAGATAACATGTTTCACATAAGTTTCTAGCAGTGATGATGGTATCACCAACTATCTGAAGATTTTGTGTTGGGTTTGAAATCATGCTATGTACAGATGAGAGAGGTTTCTTTTGGACCTCTTTTAAGTTTGGCTTGGGATAAAAAAAATATAAAAATTTCTACTCTTCATTTGTAGAAAGCAGCACAGATTAGAAGTATGCCATTCACTGAGGACTCCATATCAGAGTCCTCTGATGATGAAGGGGGTTCTGTAGGGGACTCCATTGATGATGACATCATCAGTCCTACAAGTGCCAAGATGGCCATCAGAGATGGTGGCAGGAAGCAACACCTCAACCAGAGTAGCTCAGGGGCAACAAAACGGGGTAACTGAATGTTATTTATGAAAAGATCTTAACAATATGAAAAGTTAGAAATCACTGTGATATTTTACCATCAAAGTTTCTTAGATAATTGTTTCTGGTATTGAAAATCCATGCAGAACTATCTTGACCCAGCTACTGTTGGTGTGGAGTGTTGATCTTCATTACATGATTTGAGAAAATACTGTTTTCTTCAGTGGCATGATATTAATTGTACCAGACAAAAGAAAGGGATTTTTAATGTTCTCTGCATTTAGTTTCTTTCACAGTTACCCTCTTATAAAAATGACAAACATATTCTACTTCCTTCTGATTAATAAAGTTTTAATTTTCAGGTGTATCTCATGAATCGTCTACCTCAGAAATTTCCTGTGATTATGCCGACCCTCCAGACGGTGCATCAAGCCGCAGTGATTCTGAGAATTCAGAACCAGAACAAAAACTCCTCAAATATGCTGGAGATAAGAATAAATGTGTAAGTTCACCATAAGCTACTTCTAACAAAAGAACAGTGAATGATTTTAATGAATCATACTTACTGACACTCTCCATTTCAAGTACAGTCAAACTTACCCTAAGAGTCACCGATGGATATCAGTCATCTGGTCTCAGTGGCCATTCCCATTTTCCCTAGTGAACTTTTAATTAAGTAGTGAATTAAACATTCACCTGCTTTCCACTCTTAACAGCTTGGTGTTTCATAAAATGCTGCTTAAATTGGTCACTCTTGAGTGTATAAACCATACAAATAAAATATTTGTGTCCCCAGTAAAGGCATTGTTGAGGTAAAGACAAGTGAAAGAACAGAAAAATCGGAGATTTGCAAACATTGGTTTGGAGTTTTGATTCCAAAATGAGGGAGGATTTTCAGTGAGAATGCTGAATTTTTTATTGGAGCATGTCTTGTCTCAACAATAACCCACATCTTTGGTCACAACATTTTTTGATTTCTGAGTCTGGGAACATTATTTTGACTCGATCTGTACATGGAATTTTATATTCATGTTGGCAAACTATCAGCATCTATATCATTATTGATATTTGATGGAGATTCCATTAACATGGATATCAAGGATGTGTTGTTGTGTTCATGTGCATTATGATGCATAATATCTTTCTTGCCACTGTTAGATATTAAAAGAATTTTTATGTGAAGCACAGAATGCATATTGATTTGCTTTGAACTTGATTCGAACAAATGAAATTCCCATTTTAATAGCAGCAATTACTTATCCTATAGCTGTTGCTTAGCTAATCTATTTTCATGCTGAAAATATGTGATCCATATGATGTGAATACAATTTTCCCCCCGAGTGGAGAAAAAGTCAGTATGACACTTTGACCTATTGCACACCACTCTGTCACAGAAGGTAGATGTGTCTATATGCCGTTCTTTTCAATGACACCATACTGTACAGATGTCTGAAGCTGTTGTGACTGATAAGTTAATGCCTGTGGACAACTAATATACTGCATTTAGCAGTCTCTCTTTCTCAACAGTGTTTAATAATTCTCAATGTTACTACTGTCCATTTGTTTTTTAAAAAAACATATTGTAGCTTTTTGCTTTCCCACCTTAAAACTTTGTTCTTTACAGGAATTTGGGAGTTACCTCATATTCTACCTGTGGTGGTAGACACTTTTACTTAAAATATTAACTGAATGGTATGGGTAAGTTCTAATGTTCTTTGAACAAAAACAGGAGATGATGGAAAGTTCCCATGTCCCTAACAGTGTACATACTTTAAGTAGGGGGATGCTCCTTCCTGTTGGGGAGGTAGAGTACTGTGACTACATGTTGTGCCCTCCCATTATGGAGGTAGAGCACCATGATGGTGGGTTGCATCCTCTCTTCTAAGAGGTAGAGCACTGCGATAGCAGGTTGACCCTTTGACAAAAGAGGTCGTGTGGTTGTGCCCTCCCTTGCAGGAGGTTGAGCACTGTAACTACTGGTTGCACCCTTCCTTTAGGGAGGTTGAGCACTAAGTTAGTGGGTTGCTCCCTCCCATCAGGAAGGTTGAGCACTGCAATACATACTGTGCCTCTGGTAACATGTTAGCCCCTTCCATTAGGGAGGCAACATATCACACCCATGATGCACACGGTAAAGTTGCCGTCTTCTCCATGTCACCCCCTCTGTCCCCTCTACCATCCCACCTTATGCAGAATTTACAATCCATACACAGGATTGAGGCTAGGAATGGGGACAATTTTGGTGCCCCCCCCAATCATTCATATAAACCCTTATAGGATGTGGGGCCATCCACCACAGGGACAGTGGTCAACTATGCCCCCATGGACTACTGGACCTTGCCATATCAATCAAAGCAATGCTGCGGCTTGTGTCCCATCATCACCTGACCAAGTGGTTACCTTTCAGAAGGCTAAAGGTGTTATGTCATCTAGGATAGATAGATTTTTTTGCCTCCCATATGCCTACCCTGATCAACCAGGGACTGTGACACATAGTACTCCTATGCCTCCTCCGTCAAGGGACATAGTGATGCCTAGCCAGTCTCCAACTCAGTGTGTCCTTAACTATGAGGATGACGATGCTCTCTTAATCCTCATTGACTCCAATGAGTTTGAGAAAAAAACTGCAGCAATGACACCTTCTCTCATGCCCACTCCCTCATGAAAGGTGGATGAGGAAGAGGAGGAGGTCAGGTCCTTTAATAAGGTCGTAAATGAGGTTTACTCTTTGTTACCCCCTGACTTGTGCCACAAACCATCTGGCACACAGTTTTGAAAAGATCTCCGGGGTATTACCTCCACCAGACCTCTTACTTCTCCCACATTTATCTACAATGGATACAATATAGTGCTTCATGCAAGGATCTCTATAACCCAGCATCGCCCAAAATATTTACAGAAAATAAAATCATGTGATGAATTTGTGCAGTCCAGAAGACACTACTGGTAGCAAGCAGTAAACTCCTGTTTTGAACTTACCAACAGGACAACAAAGATAATGGTTATTTTTATTACAAAGCAAGCTGACCTCGGAAGCAGACTTTTGATACTCTGCAGCCTTTTTTAATTAAAGATATAAATACAAAAGTTATTTTATTGCAAAGCAAGCTGAACTCTGAGGCAGACTGTGGATTCTTTTAAAGTAGCAATTTTGGGTTTTTTTATATACAAGATGGCTAAGATATGGAAGCTAAATTTGGTTCCTTTCCATTGGTATTCACGGAAATTTTGAAAATAAATTAAAACAGTGGAACAATTTTTCACATGACACAATATAGTGCTTCATGCACAGACATCGATGACCCAGCATAACCCAGATTTGGAAAAAGAAAAAAAAAATTGATTAATTTGTGAAGGTCATAAGAGAAGCAGATGATTTTGCTGACAATATGATCATTAACATGGATGAAATTCTAGTTTACTGTGATTGCATTCCTGGATGGACTGACAATAAGATGGGGGTCAAAAGTGTCAGATTTGAAAAAATCTAACTTTAGTCCTTGCAAATTCCGCTTCAGTTGATGTGTTGTCTCTAACAATCTTTCATGGTACAAGAAAGCTAAAAAATACTCATGCACCAAAAGAATTTATTGTACATGTGTAGAAGAAGGTTGTGCTGATGAGATGCTGCTGCAGTAGATTAAATAGATTTATCTCAAGAACACAGTTTTATTTTTTTTAAAATGAAATTTCAGTTGGAGTGCATTTTTCAACGTGTAATTTTCGAATGATTTTAAATGTGTCCTAGAACTTACGACTTAAAACAAAACAAATGCGTCCCAGAACATACAGTCCACAAGAAAATTACTTTTGAAATTAATATTTGTTGCCCGAACATATACAGTGTCCTAACATATTTACCTTAAATATGGTAATATGGACATAGAATTGCCTCCAAATTGAAAGAACATTATCCAACCACAGCATGTTTACACCATAAAATCGCTCTTATTCTGTGATGCCATTCAAATTTTTCTATGTCTACTATAGTCCACTGTTACAAATTGAATAATGCAATATCAGGTCACAAATATATTACTGTCAGTCTGGAATATCTGCATACATAATCATCCCTTCACATATCCAATGATTTGAATGCTTAGAACTGATAGTGACAAACTGTTGCTGTTAAACAATTCTCTTTGTGATATTAAACTGAACTTGCATATACATTCTGTGTTGAAAAATTTTCATTTGAGTCAAGTATTCAGGTTATTTGGAAGGAGAGTTGCTCTATGAATTATAAGTTTTAAAAAATTTGACTAATAAATTTTAGTAGTTTTAGAACAGTGCAAACATGTGGGACTTTTTTTTACAAGCAGCAAATGAAAGGTCCATTGTCTGAGTCAAAATGAATGAAATTTTTTTTCTTCTTTCTTTTCTATTTCCATTAAAATATAAACTATGATAAAAAGAATTTCAAATGGATAATGATTTTGTATTTAATTTATGACACTTATTGAATAAATTCAGTATTAAATCATTTCTTATTTGAGATCCTTTGTTTATGTAATTTGGTCAAAATTTTACTAAAGCTTATGTTGACTTGTTGTTTTAAATCATAGTGATGTTAAATAAATCTTAATTTCATTTTTTTTAGGATATGCTAGATAAGTGTGGCTACCTGTCAAAATTGGGAGGGAAGGTGAAGACTTGGAAGAAAAGATGGTTTGTGCTCAGGAATGGAGAACTTTTATACTATAAGTCTCAGGTAAACAAGTAAAAATTAATTTTCCTTTTTTATCTAATTTTATTAATCTGTAATAATTACAGGCATGCTTCATAAGAACCCCCAGTATTGACAAGCCATATATTTGAGGCTGTAACCAAACACTGTGAAATTGAGACTTTAATTTCTATTGAAAGTGTTCAGTATGGTGGTGGGGAACAACTTACAGTAGAATAACAAAAGATGTTTTCTTTCTGGAGCTGAAATGAGTAAAGAAATGTTTGAATACTATCTTGCAAATATTTGAATAGAAACTGTTTTTTAAAATATTTGTTTACCTATTGTGTTGAGCAACATTTTGTATAAGACACAAATATAGACTAAGCAACGTAAAATTTGTTTCCAAGAGAAGAACTTCAAATCTGCTGAATCACCTGAAATTAAAACTCTCTTTAGTTATAATCATAATATCCGAATTCAGAATAGTCAGATTGCTCACAAGATTGCCAAACCTCGTTTTGTATAGTTATTCAGGCAACACATAGCTTTGGAATTTTAATAACTATGCTTAGAATTTGACTATTTATTTGCTAAATTTTCTTAAATGTCAGTAATACTGATATTATCTTCATATTTCTAAGATGTACATGGGCAGTTGGAACAGATCTATATAAGTTGAAGCCATTTGTGATTTTGCTTTAAAATAAAACTTTCAATACAGTTTTTTTTTGCTTTTTATTAATACAGTCATAGTTTGAAGCATATATTTTAATATGTACGGGAATTATTTCAATTTTCTTTCCTCTGCCATTTTGAAAATGACTTTTAAGTTCATTAGGAATCTGTCTTTACCGATAAAGTTGTTGTTGTTGGGCTATATATGGCGGTCTTTACCGACGAAACCACATGGTCTACTCCTAAACTTAATTGAGGCAGGGAGTTAGTTCCCTGGTACCTGGCCCTGATAAAATTTACATTTTACTGTTTACAGAAGTCAAAAAGCCGTTTCACACCTGTTTCCATGCATGTACTTCTTGCGTAAAGAATTAGGTCAGTACCTGTGTTTAGGTTTCTCATAAAACATTAATTTATCAAGTTTGAATATGAGTTTTAGAAACTCAAAATGTCTGGTTTGATCATTTTATTGCTGGTTGAAATGCCAGTTGCATCTGATGTTTCAGGACAGTACATTGACATTTTTCCTGTTTGATTTCAACAGGGCATATATTATTTTTGATGATTACCAGTGGATCACTTGGAAACTTTGTGCATGTAATCATTTGATGATGTGCATTTCAACAAATCATTGTGTTCATGCAATTTTAATATCATAACTCATAGTTTTCCATGTCGAAAATACCCCAAGCATATAGTGAGAATTTATCCTCTCATTTAGTTGAACTAGAAGACTCCAGAACACTGGATTATCCAAGATAACCTGTACTTTTCATGTTCATGTGTACCGTTTCATTCTTTTCTTGATTTCATGGCTGTGTAATGTCAGCACAGTTGATGTCTAAGAAGATTTGCTTCCACTTTGGGGGTTATTGAACATTTTATCTATATCTATTGGGTTGACATCCATGATTTTCTATCAGTTAATTTAAGCTCAGATTTGTAGATTAGAGAAAATATTCATTTGGTTGTGGGTTATTTTAGCTATTGGTACATATTTTGTGAAATTCTACCTTTCTTGCACAACAGCAGTCCACAGACCCTTGTAATTCACTTTACCTACACTGTAAATTTGGTTATTTTTATGCTTGATCGAGCTTGTTGCAAGACACATTTTACCTTTGTATCATGTTCTTGATTATTCAATACAGGTTCTTTTTCAAAATTAGTTTTTGATAGCTGTCCTTGAGTTTTACAAATTTTATTAGCAATCATACGAGCTGGTTATTTGCTAATTTAGTCTGTTGCTTTCATTCAATCATTGTTTACTCCTTTATCAAGTATTTTCATGCATAGAGTTTCTTATTTGCATCATTTGTTTTGCATTAAATAGTAGGAACATGCAAGTAAAGCAGCTTGTTACCAAAATTGTCACAATTTTGCATTGACTTAGTCCACACAAACCATCATAAACCCTGCTAAAGATATTACCATGCAGTCAGTGTCATAAAGCAGCTCAACACTTATTTACAAGGTGTGTATATTGATCTCTTGCTCAGTCTCAGTGATTTGCCTCTCACACAAGGTCTGCATCCTACTGTAATGAATGTAAGTCTTAAGACTTGAAAAAAATAATTGTTTTCTTTTATGTTCCAAGATTTATATGTATTAAAAATTACAGCATTTCATTGGCCCAACACTTACAGACATAAGCAAATGTCAAGACAAAATTTGCAAGATCGCCATACTGCACACAGCATTGATCAGTTCATTGTTATAAACTGTTATAAACTACTATGATTGTTTTTATATTATTTTTTTGCATGTGCATATTTTCTGATTTTTCCAACATGAGATAAAATAGAGGTAAATTAAAACTTAATTAACTCGGAGAACTCCAAGAGTTTAACAGGTGGTCTATACTATATATAGTGTACAGAACAGTACTTAAAGAGTGAAAATGGTATGTTGCATTACTTATACCCCTGTTTATTTCCAAAAATACTATATGTAGATTTTGCTTTATTCATCATTTTTGCCAAATCTCATTCTTCCAAGTCACATTTAAACAAGATATCCTTTGTTGTTTTATTTATTTTGACCAACACGATCAAGAGGTAACATTTCTCAGAGATAAAATTGATCCATGAAAGTGATGTAAATGATATGAAAACACACAAATCTTTAATTATACAAGGTGCATAACCAGCGTACAGTATATTCACATAACTGATCATCATCACTACATTTTTGTTTTGTGTATCAGCTTACCTGTATCACAAATTCATAATTTTTAACACAGTATTTATTCCACTTTTGATGCTGCCCAGCTGTATGTTTTGGTGTTTCCTTTTCTTTGTAAATAGAAGAGTTTTCTTTTGTTTTCTGACAGAAGGTCAGGTAAATATTTCAACCATAAAATTGGCTGGGGAAAAGAGGGAATTTCCTCTGGTAGCAATGCTGGTACCTGTTTGTTGTACAACATTAATCTACTCCAATTAACTGTTGTACAACATTAATCCACTTCAATTAACTGTTGTAAAATCCAAAGAGATATAGCAGGATGAAATGCATACTGAACTACTAAATTATTTGGTACTGATCAACCACTGACTATCATTGGCAGTCAGTTAACCCTTTACCTTCTGCAAGTCCTTACTGCCCTGCCTACTAAGCCTGATAAGCAGCATGCCATTTGGCTGCTGTTTGTAGGCTGAACCCCAGAGCATCATAATGGCTGCCTTATTGAGAGCTTTTTGAGTTAGTGCACATGCTGTGTACATTTTTTATATCAATCTTGTCCCATGCAAACTATGTAATTTAATGAATAAAATTTTTAAACACTTACCAATGTTTTGTTACACTCATTTCCACCAAGTACATATAATCCACAGGAATCAATGTTTATATTCACATATTTGTAATAAAAAATAATATCTCAAGATATCTGTGTTTATAATGTACATTAGACTATGTTTCTCACCACTATTTTGCACAACATTTCCACTATTTTACTGTTGATTTGGTAATTGTGCATACCACTAAAAACGACACATATTCCAAGAAATGCCTTCATTTCTGCAACTGAAGTAGGTGACTACTTGGGATCAGGCTTCTTGCCAATTATTTTTTTCTGCCATATCTGTTTGTTTCATCTACCAGTAACTGAAATATTTCTTCAGGAAATAAATGTAAAAAGAATTTGATCTCCCTTGCATTTTCTTGTAAATTAAATGTTGGTCCTGAAACTGCTGTAAAGTCGTCAATGTTTACTGGCCTCGTGTTCTGACCAGATTTGATTATCACACATTTCAACCTCAGATTCAGATAAATCTGAAATGTCAGGTGTCAAAACGAGGCTTATACTAATGTCTGATCCTTGATCTTGAATCTGATTACAATGTCATTTGCAATGTCATCATTAATCAAATCTTTCAAAACTTTCATCAGAATCATTGTCAGAATACATAAATGTTGCCATTTTGTTTTACTTTAACAATGACTTCATTTTCAATAGAATTTCCTGCTTATGTTCTGTAAAATTACTAATAGAATACTTTCATCATTTTAAATAAGGACTATTTTCATTGAATAAATATTTTTTGAAAAGAATAGATGTTTTTAATTTCATCCAATGCAAAGCTTTAATATGAAATGTGCATATGTGTCTCTGGGGTTTCCCAACCCTTGGCTGGAAACACATGCATGAGCCAGCCAGGACAAAGAGAATATTATTATTAGCAGCTTGCATATGCATCTCTGGGGTCACAAGGGTATTATTATGGTCACATATATGCATTAGCAGAGATATGGTTGGTTAAATGAAAGCAAACTATAAGTTATTAAGGTATTGGAACTATTATCAAATCATTATTTTGAAACTTCTTTATTGTATTTTGAAGGCATCATTTAAGTTTAGTACATTGGTGCCAACAAATTCAGTCCCAAGGAATGTGCTTCATTCAGTACAAGTCAATGTACTTATGGTGATGCCATGATGTAAATATGCTCACTAAATGTGTGCATTGAACCAAATGCTATGTTCATTCTTATCATGCTGTGAGTTCATTTTAAGAGAGTTGAATATTTAGATTTACAAGACAAAATAAAAATGTAATTACTGGTAGATTGATATAATAATGCTTTAACAAGCAATAATAACCTGAAGACAAAAGGGATAGGTTAACTGTTTAAGCAACCTACTAATGCTCAACTCTTTTCATAAATCAAATTTTATATATATATATATATATATATATATATATATATATATATATATATATATATATATATATATATATATTTGAATTGGGTAGCAATAATAAGAAAACATTAAGACTGAGCTAATATTTTTTACATGATTGACTTATCAGACAAATTGTATTAGTTGATATTGTTTCATGATGATTTGTCCTTAATCACCATGGTCTGTTTTTCTTAGACTGATTAGTAGAAAAAAATGTTAAATGTGTCCGAAGTTAGAATATGAAAAAAATTGCAGTAATTTTGTGTCCAAACATTTATAGTTGTTAAAATATTACTTTTGAAAATAATTTAATGTCCCAAGACCTATATTATCCCCAAACTTACAACATTGAAGGTTGTTGCTTTGCTGCAGAATCACTGATAACATGCTTTGTCAGTTGACCTGAATTATCTGCAGTTTTGTATCAGTTTCTTTCATGTCAAATGATGGTTTCTTTGCCAAGAACAGACTTATCTCATGGGGAACTAGACCTTTGTCATGAAAGCAGTCTTCTTTTGGGCCCATTGTGTTGGAGACTCTATAGACCCTGCTAGGTCCCTAATTTAGCATATGAAGCTCACTGAACTGAGAAAAGAGGGAAAGTTTGCTTGTTCTTATAAATAAAAGAGGGTAGAAAAATACTTCTGCTCAGGCTATGTTGTCTTAGATTTGATAGGTTATCTACTCAGCAAATTAAAGAACAAACCCAAGATCAGATTTCTTCCACAAACGAACTTGCAAGTTTAGGCCACTGGTATAGCATTTGAGTGCAGCTGCTTGCAAACTTACATTTTCCAGGCAGTGTAATGGAAGTGTGAGATGTTCTCAAGTTTTCACTTTTGAAACATCTTATCCCAGATTGCTCATAAATACTCTAACAGTGTACCTTCCAGGGTCATTCAGCAACTTCATAAAAAACAGGGCCATTTCCAGTTTAAGGAAACACAACTTCTCCCACCTCTTGTCTATTCTTCTAAAGTGTAATCAAGTAATGTATTAAAAAAAGAAACCAATTTTTTGAAGTATTAAGTTTCTTCTCTAATACTTGCTTGATCACAATATGGGCTCACCCTTCCAAGTTCTGATCTGTGTTAAATCCCTGATAGATTCATGCTCTCATCTTCTCCAGCGGTAACTGACAATTGATAGGATTTGATGCAAGTGTGTCGATCCTTCAGGAGACCACTCAAGTTGGACTACACCTGTCCTTGTAGCAGTTTTGTTTCCAAAGCAAGCCAAAGTTGTGAGAATTACATTTGTGAGTAGTTGATGTACTCCTAGAATAATATGATTGGGTTTTATTGAAGAAATGTGTTTTCCTTCAAAAATTTGTGTCTATGTGCATGATATATCTTTCATTTTTATATTTATGTGCAATGCATATTTCTTGTTTTCAGCATGATGTTCTACGCAAACCTCAGGGATCAATCAAACTTGATGAAAAAACACGCATCAATAGGTCTAAAGAGCAACTGACCTTTGAGGTATAGCGCTTGAAACTACATTTTGTCATCTGATGTTTGGTAACCCAGTTCAGAGTAAATACCAGCCTGTTTAATAGCCATAATGCAAGAGTTTAAATTGTAACTGAAGACAATTTGTAATTATTTCTGTTATTTAATAACTCAAGAATGTAATTTAGATAGATTTCATTATGATGTGTATTGATCAAATGCTTGCTTGCTTGTTTGAATGCTTGTTATATTTATATAAAACCTTTCACTATCAAGGTAATTTATTTATCTATTCTCCTCTTTTTTAATGGCTGCTCAATTTACTGAACCCTTCAAATATGCTGTCTCTTTGAACATATTATGAAAACAGAAAATGTCCAATGACTCAGACTCTGTCCACATTTTACTGATCAAAAGTTTGAAGAAAATAGTTTTGAAATATGAGTGTCGTTAAATTGTTAACTTGTTTGAAAGGACAAAAGTTTCAGTGATTTTTTTCACCTCTCATTCTGTCTTCAGATTACCAACTCCAAGAGGACTTATTATCTAACAGCAGACACTCACTCAGAAACTGACAGATGGGTCAGAGGTAATTTATAATTTATAACTTTTAACATAAGGCTGCTATTCAGATATGTAATCTAAGGTTCACAGATTTAACACTTACCAGTCCATCCCGTGGTCAGGCTTCCTTAGTATATCTTTGGGAAAAGCAATTAGTTCTTTATTCCCTTGCATAATATAGTCAATGATATTTTAAAAGTGCTATTATAACCAGCAAAAATGAAGTCCATGACACATTAATAGATGGGGAGATCAAAGGTAACAGGACAGAATCTATTTTGAAGATTCAGATATGTGTAGATTTTGCAGCATGTTACAGTTAGTTTATATTTTGCTGACTGAAGTAATAGCAATAGAGAAATCATGTCAGTTAACTATGTTGAATTTTTTAAATTAAATGATGTATCACTAGACCATAACTTTAGAATGATAATAACCATAAGAAATACCATTAACCACAAACTCAAGAATACCAGACTCTCTGCTCAACTTTTGGACCCCACCATGTTTTGGACATCTAAGCTTATTTCTGCACATACTTTTTGATAATAAGTTTTTATTTCTAAACTGATGGAATTGTGCCATTGATAAAGTTTGATCATGCAGCCAGCTCTTTTAAAAATGTCCAATTTTAATAAGACAAAAATAGATACCAACTTGTGCACATTTTGACAGAAAATCACCCATGCCCAGCACTCACATATCAACTAAATTTACATGATTTACATGAACATGATTTTTGGACAAGGTCAAGTCCAAAATACAATTAATCATAGCATATATGCAGACATCATAGCAGTATGACTGAAAAATATGAAAGCTACATTGAAAATCCAAATAACACACAGACACACGGAACGTTTACATGTCATGAAATAGTACCCTATTTCCAAGCCTTGTAGCATCATCATTTATGCTACAGCAAACATGGTGGAAGTACCAAAAACAGAAAGTTGTAGACATATTTTTCTCCCATTAAATAACACGTTTTAAGACATGAATTTTTTTCAGGTTAAAACTCATTTTGGAAAGAGTTTGTGTCATTATTTTATAATTTTTGACATTAGATCTAAAGAAGACCATTCTAAACTGCACATGGACAGATGAACCTTTGAAAAAAAGTAGGGTATGTTTCCGATTTTGAGTAGTGAGGTCAGAACAGAAAAATTGTGTGCCCAATATTAAAATGTGTCCAATGTTTCTCTCTTTTTTGTACAAGCACAGCCAAAAAGCTAATTAAAAATGTCTTTAATGCACCAGTTAATTTAAACTCTCAAAAACAGATGTGTTTGGATCCATTCAAAAACATAACAGAATATACATTTCCTATTGCCATTCAGGAAAATAAAAAGAATATCAGGGGGCAAGGAGTTAAATAACATGATGCTAATCTGACCTCCAAAATGGTCACAGTGCCATTTGAAAAATCTTGATAACACTACCACTCCTAAATGGAAAGTCATATTGACATGGGGTTTTCTGTTCTTATGATGTCTAGTTTGTCCTAAATGAAATTGATGCAGATCTGACAGAATTGCCACTATGGTAACCATCTTGAAAATTTTGTTATGGTTACTCTTTGTTATTGTTTTACTTTAACAACTATTTTCAGTAAAATTTACAAACGGTAGAGATTTTGTTATGGAGTGGTCTCAATGTTAGAAAAGTTCATAGTAATGAGTTTTTGTTGGATGATAGCAGGACTGGTAAGAATATTTTGATCATTTATACTACTTCTTTTATTTTCCTTCCAGTTTTGCAAAAGGTTCTCAAGAGACAGGCTACCAGTTTTCTTTTGGACCAAGTGGAAACAAAGGCAGTAATTAAAGGAAATCTCACTAAAGTAATTACAAGAAAACATTTTTATTTCACTTAACTAGTTTCAGAGATGAAGCATTACTTTGTTGTAAGTAATCATGTCGTGATTGCTGTCATAATTTTTGAAGTAATGTAAAACATTATAACATGACCCTGTTTCATCTTCCTATTCAATGCATAAAGCAAATGTTCCTCTTTTAGAGACCTGCATGTGTCACTAACTGTAACCTAACCCTAAACCTAACCTTAGGGTCAGGGTTAATGTTGTGACTCAACATGTGTCACTAACTGTGATTCCATGTATGACATTTTATTATATACTCAGCTCATGATCTCTCTTGCAAATACATCACAATGGTTGATACAGTAAATTTTTCACTTAATGTGTGCCATAGGTACATGTACAACCCAGTAGGTGTTTCTTACCTGTGCTAATGCATTTAATGTCACTGTTAAGGATCTACTTTTGGAGATGATTTAATGGTGTCCTTGTCAAATGCAGACTATGAAACCACTTGTTAATGATTTGACAAAATGGCTCTCAAAGATAATGTCTTGAGACATTGAAATAGTTTCTATCAGATCTTTATTGATATTGAGAAAAAAAAATGTATTTCCCAGAATGAGCCACACCCTGATCATGCTAATTGGATCATATTTGTCAGTAATGTGACAAATCATACCTCAGATAATGTTGTTCCTGAAAAAGAAATTGATTCCAGTGAGTTTGATGAATGAAAGAAAAAGGAAATATATCAAGGTAGAAATGGCAAGATATATGAAAAAATGTCCAAGACGGGCTTAGGAAATTAAAAGAGAACAAAGATAAATAGGAAACAATATCAACAAGCAGTTAAAGGAATTGCTTGCTGGAATGCCTCTATTAGAAAACCTGACAGTTCTGAGTATGAACCAAGCTTGAAATTCTTCAAGTCACATCATATAATTTTTTTTAAAGACATGGGATATGAAGCATCTCATGGAAGCAGATATTGTTTATAATGAAGCAGGCACTTGCTGCAGAAAATTCAACCTAAAAATTGAGTCAATAAAGCAAGAGTCCCAAATCAGATCCTCTTGCTGCTTAAGAAATTGCCTACTTTGGGACAGAGGTGCACGCATTGACCCTCCACTGTGTAGTTTACGTTCATAGCTTACTCAGCAAAAGTTTTGAGTCTAGGCAAAGTGATTATGCCAGGAAATTGGAATTGGCAGATATAATGCTTTTTGAGACTGCTACAGGTGAAAATAAAAATAATAATAATAATAATAATAATAATAATAATAATAATAATAATAATAATAATAATAATAATAATAATAATAATAATAATAATAATTATAATTAATAATAATAATAATAATAATAATAATATTTACAACAAATACTGGCTAACATAAACTCAGTTCTGATTTTTTTTTATAATGCTGCCAACATAACCCCATAAAAACCCCATATTCCAGAATCTTATGTTTCTAATTAAGTTCATAAAGGAAAGTTTAATCCATATATGCAATATTGGTCAATTGATTTAAAGTGCTACAGAGAAAGCAGGATTTAGTGGTCACAAAACAAAGTTGTTGGTGAGGAAAACAATAGTGCATACCCTATTTAAGCTGGTGTGCATTTCTGTAAAATTCAACAAAGTAACTGAACATAAAATGTTATCAAAGTACTATGATACAAATATGTACCAGAATGAATGGAGAATCATCAGTAACATACTATGTTCCTCCAGCAAGAAACATTTTTGCCTGTGTACATTAAAAAGAGATCACCCGCTTCATTAATAAATTCAATAACATATGCATTTTGGAGGCTTAGAATGGCTTGGAGCTTAACAATATAGCAGCAAAGTAGGCTAGTCAGTGCCAAGACAATTGGAGTTAAGTACCTTGTCCAAGGACACACCATGGTAACTTACTCAGGCTGGATTGATGGTACATGTAGTATATCAATCCTCACCACTTCTGTCATCAATCCAGATTGCTAAGCACTGATCCAGCATAGTAGCTCTAAGTTAGACAACTTAGAATGTGCCCACATCCAGATCAGAGATCGTAATGACTGTTTTAGGCCAGTATTTAGTGATGTTATTAACAGTAAATGCAATTTCAGTTTCAGTATAAATATGTAAAACTACTTATGAAGCAAACAGCATCAGTGTTAGATATATCCATTTGTCTGAATACATTGATCATGAATCATGATGTACTGGTAAATCTCTGCTCCTGCTGGAATACAGTTTACATATCTGTAGATGTTGAGAATTGAAACACAATTATTTGCTTAGTTTTTCAATGGCATCAAGTGCCCATCAGTCAGTATTTTGATTCATATAATTTTAGCATTATAGACGAATTTTTTAAGCTCACCCCATTTACTTTGTTCACAACATCCAACAGTGCAAAAACTATAATTTAATAATATGCTGATGCTACCAAATGAGTCTAAATCAATGTCTAATCAAGATGTTGACATACAGTGTAGTACAAGGTCGTTAGTGAATCAGTGTAAACAATCAGAATTTCATTAATTTGTCATGTTAAAATGTAAATTTATTGAAAAGAGGTATCTGTTTAAAAAATGAACACCTGCTGTAAATTTTACAATTTTTTTCTCTAATCCCCCCCATGTGCAGACACGAATTTTTAATTTACATTGCAACATTTAAAATGGGTGTTTATCTATTATCTCCGCTCAAGTCGTAATTCTTCAATAAAACACAGTGAGCTGTTAAGAAATGGTATTTTATGAAAGTCTTCTTATGAGTGGCAAACAACTTACCTTTATTTAATAGTTATGGTCTGTGGTTAAAAGGTAGAGGAATTTACATTGGCATAACCATGATAAGCTCTTTAAGAAAATTTAAGAATAAATTTGTGTTCAAGGCAGAGATATCTAATTCATATATTTTTGTCTATACCAGGTAAAAAATGGTGTAACCAGGAAGTGCTGGTGTGTGTTGCTAGGAAGGTACTTCCTGTACTACAAGACAACTGCAGACAAGGTACATTTGCTATATCAATGTTCATCTCATAAATCCCACAATTATGTTGTTGTATCACCTGAAGGTTACATAATCAGCTTACTAACTTTTAATTACCTTAAGTAAGCATTCACCACATGTGTCAGTAAACCTGAGTTTTAATTACCATACAATGGGGCCTTGACTGCCCTAGTCTAATGGAGAAATGTTGCAAAGCCTGAGGAGAAAAAACTTTGCTGTTGGAGAATACAAGCCCCACAAACATGCCACCTCCTTGCCATATGCTATCCTCAAAGGCAAGGACATTTTTCTGTGGTCTGAATGTTGGTCATGCTTCTGTTAGCAGAAAATTAGAATTCTGTTCTCCTCAGAAACTTAATGTAACACTCCAGTAGTTGGCATACCTTTAGACTTAGTCAAAACCCTAGTCTCATCACATTAAAAAAAATTCTTACTTGATGAATTACAGTAATTTAAATACTCTTTCTTTCCTTTCTTTGTGTGTCTTTACTGGTTTGCACATCCCAATAAAGTGGTCAACCTCTTATATGTGAGCAAGTATTCATATATTTACTTTCTTCTACAGATATGTTCCCAGTCATAATACATGAGGTGTACATACACTGCTTTGCAAATCTAACACATCCAAGCTTAATTATAATGTTCACCGTGTCTTTTTCCTTGTAATAGAAGGTTCTGAATGGTCATATGCTTGCAGAGGCAGAAGTGAGACTGGAGTGTTCTGTCAGGTTGGCCATCTATCCTTCCATCTGGCCATCCATCCATTTCCAGATTTTGTTTCTGCACAGTAACTTATATTGTCCACCATTTATAGTTAGTAGATAGTTAGCATATAGGCTAAGAAAGGCCCCTTTCAATTTTGGGCACTAAAACCTTAAAGCTCATGTTCACTGATTGAGATAATAAGTATGACTTCCATAAAGTAACTCGAATTTCACCAATGTATACAGTACCAAACTTAGTGGATTGCTAGCACTTTGTATAAGGAAGAAGGGTATAAATTCTGGGGTGAAAAGTTCAAAGGTCAAAGTCACTGTTACTGAAAAAAGGAAAATGATTTAAGGACAATAACAGCTGTTCCCCACCACTCCACCATCAACAGCTACCAAAATTTGTGGATGACTTCCACTTTAGGTAATGAAAAACCAGTGTGGTTGGTTTTCAAAAAATTCAGCTATCTACATAGAGGACTACTAAACATGGTACAGGCACATAATGTGCCATTCACAGTACTCTTGTTGTAAGTTATGTAAAGTAAATGATTATTATTTCATGCATACGATCATATCTGCATTTTCTCTGGTCTTTATCATAATTTATGGTGTCCCAAATAAGTTCAGTGCAATTCTTGACTGATTTCATCCATATATGGAATTGCCTTTATTTTGCTAATGATAGGTATCAACAACAATGAGCAGGATCAGGTGTGTGGTGTATAATCATTCAAGCTAGCAGAATAATCGTGCCAACTATATTGTATTGGGTACAGTTTAAACCATACATGCAACATGTGCCCACATGGGTCCGAGGTGAGATTGGTAACCATCAAACCAAGCAGTTGATCTGGACAATAGAAAGAGAGAGCCAAGAAACAAATGCACAAGGATGTATATATTGCTACTGCCAAATTATCACCAATTTTCTGGTTTTAATCTCCTGGTTACTGCTGTGTCAGTAGCCTTTCACATATATATTTTATTCTTTGATCTCTTTAACTAAAAAGGCCAGTCTGAGTTTTCTGACATCCAAATCATTTAAAAAGGCAGCTCCATGACACAAGTGTCAACAGGCCTTTTTTTCTGAACAACTACACCTATCAAACTTTAATTTGACTTTTGACAAGTGCATATTTTCCAAGGAAATCCCAGTTGTCAATAGAGGCATCATAGGCCAGGAAATTTGAATACCTTGGTTTGTGCATATGGAAATGTAAATTGTTCCAAAACATATATCAATTGGTTTATAAATGTAGTAATAGGATCCATGATGTGGCAATCTGAACACAGCCTTAACCACACCATTGAGAACCCAACAGATACGTATGCTTGGGAGTCAGTCTTCTGCTTAATAGTGTGGTTTAAAACTCACTCCTCGAATACATTTCATTTTATGGGCCATTTTCCGAGAGACACCATTGACAAAACAATGGGAGTTTATAATTGGTTTTGACACATCTTCTCAATCAATTAGTCTGTCCTATGGAAATGACAATATCTTAACCCTTGTCTTTTTTGACAGTGACCAATTGATTTTGGTTATCATCTCTGAGGGCTTTCAGATCACTCTAGGCACATTTTTTCATTATCAAGAATCATCTTCACTTCATATGCCCCAAGATATCATACAAACCTGACATTCTGCTGCAAGAAAAAAAAACACTTCTTATGAAAAGCGTAGTAGATATTTTTCACATTGCTAATTCATGGGGAGTTTACTCCATACTGTTTATTGTTTGTACAGCCAATGACAGACTCTAGTCCAGTCATAGTTCTAAACTTTGAACATTAAGAAATCAATTTTGAATGGTGATGCTAAGATTGGTCCTCTATGCTATTCAGGAATGAAAATTTGCAGTCAGTCTTGACCTGCAAAATGCATCCTCTCATTCCCATTCACAGATCTTCCCAAAAATAAATCAGGTTCACATAATTATATGGAAACCATTGTACAAATTTACAAAATTCCCTTTCAGTCTGAGTGCATCACATATCGGAACCACCAACACAACATGTTTGTGATATCCAGTTGCACGGGGATCATTTAACAAAGGACAATGAGAGTAACCTTCTATGGCAGAACCTGAAATTCCTCATTTTGCCCCAGTTTCACCTCTTGGACTACTTGCAAAATCCTGATCTCACTTCATCCATGCATTTCACCTGAGTGTGGAGTTTTGACCCTCATGAACAGAGTATTCTTCCTCTGGAATATCCTTTAAAATAATACAAGTAGATTCTACAATTTATGCAGAGAACCAGATTTCAGCCAGGGAATGTTTTTGTCTTGTTGGTTGCCTTAATACAGACATGGATCTCCTTGTTCTGGGATTTTGGGAATCCTGCAGATGATCATTCTTTCCCAGTGGCAGTAAAAATGTTCTCTGCACCAAAATGATCAAAGTTTAGGACACATGAGATTCCACCTATTAGCAAATATATTTCACTGTGGGATCAACAGTAGGAAATCTTGGCCTCACAAACACCAGTACAAAACGATGGAGTGCCCACCTCATGTCCTACTTTCATATAGTGACTAGGTTTGGACCCTTAAGGAGTGCTCATTACAAGTCATTCTCCTGTAGATGAAGGCCATATTGAATGTCTATCTATCATGGCAGGAGATACTTTGAAGAAGTTAAATCTGTGCTTATTAGGATGAATCTCTTGTGGTCCTATTATGATTCGGTGCAGCACCAAGGTTCTTGCTTTCAAATCATTAGTCCTAGATCCAAATGCCTGGGTTGGAGTGCCAGTTTAATTTGGTTGCTATCCTTGAATGTGAAAAATAGGGAACAACAACCCCATGAACCAAACAGTGGAGATCCCCAGGAAGATTTTGCCTTCTCATTTCCTGAAACGATCCTCTATGCAGATTTTCCATCCCAGTGCAGATAGGTTGAACCTGTGTGCCTGGTTTATATCAAACAAGTCCTCAGGAAAAATAAGTTTTTTGAGCAACTGGTGGACATGAACAAGAATGCCTACTGTTTGACTTGGAAACTCTCGAGTTTTCTACCAGTGATAAAGCAGAAACATGTTTTTCTCTTAAAAGTCTCATAATCACAAGAGCCAACTTCCTTCTATAGCTCATTAAGGAAACATCAATTTAGCAGCTTCCTAATGATATGGATTACTATTCATTTGCAAAATGTGGGAGTGAACATTCTTTTCAAAACCATGTCCACATATCATGTGCTAACCATAGCCTGTATCTACCACAAAACTAAAAATTTTTAACATGGCCACACCATTCAACATTCTTGCTGTAGTTATAACCAGGACAAGTATGCACAACTAGTCCATTTATAAATGACAGTTGATGGGATTCAGCACCAATCTCTCTATCCAAGAGGGAACCATTCCAGTCTGACTTCTGCCTTGGGGAGCAGATGACCCTTTAGCACTTTTGTTCCTAAAACAAGCCTCGGGTCTGCTGGATTGCAAGGTAGTGGATATACTGCTAATTTATCATCATGGAGTGCTAATGAAGAAACATAGTTTGGTTTCTGCCTTCAATATTATGGATTAGAATGCTAATCAACTTGGTGTACTTGATTTAGATTATGAGTGTTGTACAAATCTGCTCACACTTTGACATAGCGTTTTAATACAGTATCGGTATAGGAAGTAAATGAATAGAGTGCAATCAAAAGAATACATCTTAACCATTTTTAGATAAACTGTAGGATTAGATAATTTCAACTGTGCCCTTAAATCTACAATGGGGAAATAGTATTTTCTTTCTTTCCTTTAAGACTCCATTTGGTCAGATTCATCTGCAAGATGCAAGACTTGAGGATGTAGACACATCATGCGACTCGGATGATGACTCGGACACCCCTGTGGAAAGACGATATGTGGTAGCAATATGGCCATCCTACCAACGTTCGCCCACCTATCTCATCATGCCAACCAGACAAGAAAAGGTACATTTTTTATGGACATAATTAAAGAAAATAAAAAATTAAGAAGAAAGATGATTGTCATCAGAGTCGTGTTTTTCATTTAAGCATTAAATGTCAGGTTTTGATTATAGCCATATTTTTTTGAAACTGTTGCATATAGAAACTTGAAACTTGATGTATGCAGTGTGCTTGAGGTTTAGTTTGCAGCTCACCCTTAGCAATAATAAGTCACTGTTACCTGGTTGCCACACCAGTCCACTGGTCTAATGCCAGTTAATTTCATGGCTGACTAGCACAAAAATAAATGTGCAATCTGTTTGGCTAGTTGGATATTTAGATATTGAACTTATTAACTGTATAAATAGTATGGCAAACAGGTGTATTACGTGCAATGGGGAAGTGTAATTTCCAGCGCTTTCCATGTAACCAATGGAGTGAGGCAGGGAGGTATTCTTTCCCCCATGTTATTTAATATTTACATTGTATATGTATATATATATATGTATATGTATGTATATGTTTATGGGTATATATATATATATATATATATATATATATATATATATATATATATATATATATATATATATATATGTATGTATATATATGTATGTATATATGTTCTTTTATGTTTACAATGTTTTACTCTATATCAGTATTTTAATTTAGATGTATGGACTATGCAGTCTGAAATAAAGAATTCTTATCTTATCTTATCTATCTTATCTTATCTTATATTTTATCATACTGAAAGAAATAATAGAAACCATGTGAAAATTAAGTATCCAGAAATTGTCACTAAGTAGTGAGATGTGAAGGGAAATAGCACATACTGTTTACAATAAATGCTAGCAATTCCTATTAAGAACTTATTAGACCTGCCAACCATACTGAAAAAAATCAGGAGAATCCCGATTTTTGGACCTATCTCCCGATTCCCTGATTTTTAAGATAAAATCCCGATTTTTCAACTCCTGGAGAAAAAAAAATAAATTCAAAAACATCATTATCCATTTTCGTTTCTGTATCTGGTTTTTCTGTATCTGGTATGTTTCTTAGTACTTTACCATATCCAGCCTGATTTCCGGTTTTCATCCGCCAATAGAAAAGAGATGGTCTTACTGTGTGGTTCTCATTGTCCTACCCCATCGGTAAAATCTTAGCAAAATAATGAATATGTTTCTCAGCAAGAAGCGAAAAAAGAAAAGGAAATAACTGATGAATTTTCACCAGCCAAGCAAATAAAAAGGGATCAAAAGTATAAAAGGGAGTGTGGGGAAGCAGGTTGCTTTCATTTGTCCATCAACTCACGGGGCCCATCATGGATTCTCCCAATGTAGCTCTTAATGTCTCTCAATATGATGTGGTGGTCTAGATAACATTATTAAACACAGTGCCAAGCACAAATGATGCGAAAAAGATATTAGCAGCATGAGGCTACTGCAATTTTCCATGGTAAGAGAGAAGGATGACTTGTTGGTGATCAGAGCTGACACTGTTTTTATTTGAAGTATATAAATTTAATTACGACCAGCTTACACATCAAGCAACATTTAAGTTTTCTTAAATATACCCTGTTGTTGAAACTTTGAATACGGGTGTTAGTTATCGGTGTACAGCAAAGAAAACACTTGATTTTGTCAGAATGATTAATGTAAATTATTAAACCTTTGCATTTAGAAGAAAAGGCAAAATAACAGAAGGCTTCAGCACCTGCTTGTAAGAAGGTAGGGCCAGATGCTGGTGCTGCGATTGTTAAAAGCTGGTTTAGGGAGAAGGAAACAAAGTTATCACCTGCTGTGAGTTTTATCAATGCCAGGCTGAAAAGAATAAGAGATAACCTAAACTCAAGACATACCCTTGCATACTGCCAGTTTTTAAGCTGGACTCAGAACAGTTTTGACAGACCCAACAAAGCTCTACAGCATGACAAGCCTCTAATTCACATGAACCAGAGACATTCTACTATCTATGTACAGAGAATTCTTTTATTGTTATTAACTCAAAGTACAATGTTGACAAGACCAACATCACAGCAATTGATGTAGAAGATGAAAGTTTTTATATTCGTTTTCAGGACTTGTATTTGGGTGAGGCAGCTAACAAACTTCTAGAGTAGATGAATACTGAAGCACAGTTGTAGATGAGAATGCACTGAAGGACATTTCTGATCCAATCACTATATACTATTGGAATATGTCATTCTGCAGACCTAATTTCATGGTCAGATGTACTTTAGATTCCATAGTCTCATATTTGAAGACTTGACCTAGTCCTGATGCAGTCATTAATGACTAGTTGGCAGATGAGGATGCAGATTTTCATTCTGTGATTTATACAGGTTATCAATTATTATGCCCCACCTCATGTTGAAGTACATGTTTCTCTGGATCATCTGGACAGCTGACAGTATTATCCAATTAAGCACCAATGGCCATGATATGATTAATAAATTTTATATATGATCAGATAATGCAGAGATCTTATTTTCAGTTTTTCTTCATTTTTTCTTGTTTTTTTTTAAATTGAAAACCTTACAAGGGGCTCATATTCATGCCTACCTCCATTTACCTTGAAGTCACTGACTACATGTTTGCCAAACATATGAATTGTGGGACTAATTGGTTATGGATAGGACCAGTACAATTTTTTAGCTATTGGTTCTGTGGTTGCAGGATATTTTGGCAAGTTTCACACAATGTGACATGCTACAGTAATTATTATGGACAAAATCTTGACACTACTTTAAATATTTCAAATGCTGTTGACACAGATTACTTTCCCTTTTTGATGTCCTTGGTTTATTAGCCCCATGATCTAACTAGTGCAAGAAATAACTGATGCATTCATATTAGGAGAAGATGCCCCATCTGGCCAAGTGGTCTAAAGCTCTCAGTTTACCAATTACTGTACTGACATCTCACTTCAATCTGTAAAGGGTTTAAATCTCGGGCTTGGCCATTGGGTGTATGCAAAAACGCTGTCAGTAGCTTCTCGAGGTTTGGTGGTTCTTACTGGAGTTTTCCCAGTTTTTCCTCCACCAGTTGTATTCATTTTGGTTTGGGAGTTTCTCCCATGTTCCCAGCTAAATGAATCCATGCAGATCAGAAACATTTCAGCAGGTTTAATGTCCTGGCTGATGCACTGTCAGTAAAGAGTGAAATTCTTTATACAGAATGGTCTCTTAATCAATCAATCTTTCATCAGATTTGCACACTTTGGGGTATCCCATGATGGACCTTATTGCTATGTGGCAGAACTGCAAACTGCCTATTTTGTCTCCTGAGTCCAGACAGGAGGTATGGGTCATATACGTACTGTAAGTAAGCTTGGTGGGGTTTTCGGTTTCACCTACCTGCTCTACCCCACCCATGATATTATTACCAAAAATATTATAGAAATTGTGGGCATATAGCTACAAACTGGTTCTGATAACTCCATTCAGGTGGGACAAATACTGTGTCATTGATCAACTCAGTGTAATAGTAGATGTACCTGCAAAAATCCCAGCCAAACCAAAATTGCTCATATTGTCACTGTCATGGGTATTTCATTCCTATCCAGACTAGTGCCTTCATTTATCCCTGGTATTTGTCAGGACAGATCCATGAACAAAGGAATAACATCCTATGACGGAAAATAGCATATATTCATTGGCTGGTGCAAAGTCAATTTCAATGCCTCAATCCTACATTTGGCTGATAACTTTCTCTGGCTGTTTGAAGAGAAACAATGAGTCCCAAGTACTAGCATAAGTTACCACTTAATAATTTCTGTCTGATACTTTCAAGAATCATGGCAAAGAGGATATTGGTTATATTAAAGCTCTATCAGATACATATTTTGGACTTGAACAGACCTGGATCACCATTTCAAAATTAAATTTCTCATGGATTTTTTGCTGAATTCAGGCCAGTGGAAGCCTTTATCTAGAACTTTGTTGATGCTAAAGCTCCAATTGTACAAGACATGCTTTCTGCATGTAGTGTAAGTAAATTACATGCCCTTTCACTGGACCCTAACTATTTGGAGCTCAGAGTGGATGGTTCTTTGGTGTTAAATGACACAGCCAGGCATTGAAGCCAGGAATAGGCTGTCATAAGTGTCAGCCTAAATATCATAAGTATCAGAGTCGTAATATGCACTAACATTAATGTGATTGGGAAATCTATTCAAAGGAGAAAATATACTTTTAAGTAAATTGTGTTCTCAGAAAATACTTATCTCATCCTTTTCCAAATGAAACCTTCCTTGCCTCCATACAAAGAAAGCATCCTACCCAATGTACTGTATAGTTTAAAACTTTTCAGTACTTTGCAGTAGTCAAGGGGATGTAATGGGCAAGAGTTTCATCCCTTGGCTATGTACTACATCAGAAAGACCAAACATTTTGCCTTTCTTCAGGAAGGCTGGATTTGGGAGGAAGCTAACTAGTTTTTCTAACATTAATGTGATTAGGTAAGTATTCTCAGAATAACCAATTAATGATTGGGTAAGTATTCTCAGAGTAACTAATCAATGATTAGGTAAGTATTCTCAGAGTAACTAATCAATGATTGGGTAAGTATTCTCAGAGTAACTAATCAAAAACTGGCTATCTTGTTGCAGTGAACATCTAGGACTTCATATTATGCAGCAGTCAGACAAGTGGAAAGTTGCAATGCAACAGAAATGATTTCCCATAGAGCCCTGATAATAATAGTTTCACTCCAATTTACCTAATCATTATTTTTCAGAACTCATGGCTGTACCATCTAACTGTTGCAGCAGGAGGTGGAACAGGCAATGTGGGCACTGATTATGAACAACTGATTGCCAAGCTGATGGAAGTGGATGGAGATGCTCGTAGGTTTTAGGCATTCACAGTAACTTAGAAAGAATGGATTTATTATCCGAAAACCTTTAAAATAAAAGCTTCAAGACTATTGTGATGATACCCTCTTTCTCTCTGTTATTAGATTTCCACCTATACCACTTTATGAATTTTCATCAAACTTCATATTTTACTATCAGTACACATATGTAAAATTTGTGCAGGCAGGCAATATGGCAGCTCCCTCCTTGGGGGTTTTGGAGGAAACAGAAGGTTGGAAGGGGTCACCCTTCAAGGTAAAGTGTGTGACAAAGTCATCTACACATGTAAGCATAACTTTCTTCTGTTTGGAAAGCAAAAATGAATTTGCCCTGTAATTTTATTTAGACATTAATGAGTGACAGATTATGATTTTTGAGCGCTCCCTTAGTTTTGCAAGGAAGTTCTGACTGTTATGTTGTGGTACAAAGTAAAATTTATTGCGTGCAGTGTTGATAGCAATTGAACCAACAAACTCTTGCAGATTCACTGGCATGTGTTTTAATACCTAACTGACCATTAGCCCTTTACCCAGGCAAGTTACCACTGTCTGATTTCAGCAACTATTTGATGATGGAACATACCTTCTGTTTCAACACCTAATTATCACTATGTAAAGAGTAATTTGTTTTAAAAACAGAATCACTGAATAGCTTGTTGTAATTATCCCCCCTGAAAAACATTTTAACAGCTGTATTTTCATTATTTTCTTCCTAAAATCAGTTTGAAACTACTGTAGTAAACCTATATTAGCAGACGTTACCATGTTTTTTAAGTATCACTTCATAAGATTGTTATTTTTCATAAATCTTTGGACATTGATTAAGAGAAATGTTCATAGAAAGCAGAGTTTTAATATTATGTGTTAAAAGATTAAGCCTTACAAATGCATGTATGTCAGAAACATAGTGGACAATGATATGGAATTGAATAGGTGCTGTGCTGTTGGCACTATTTTCTGACATCATTCATTCTTTAAAAATACAAAAGCAGTGAAACAAATAATATTAAACCAATGCATGATGTATAAAAGTATGTAGACAAATAATATGACCATAAATTTGCAATCCTGTCAGAATTGTTGTAACAAAGCTAGAAAGTGAATGGTTATATGAAGAAAATTCATCTTTCTAACAATAGATACATTTAAATGTCGTGCATGGTGTCATATTTATTCATGGTTGTATTAATTTGTTTAGAAAGAAGGGTTTAGTTCATTCATATATTGACCTTAATACTTCAGCAAGCTGTCATTGAATCATTGCAGTAATGTTTTATTAGCAAGAATTACATTAAAACTAACAGTATGATGTGGAGACCGTTGTGCATTTGTTTTCATTGGGGTACCTCAGATATCAGTCCTTGGAGCATTAGTTTTAATATTTTTATCAATATTTTAAGTTTGTTCAGTTTGGCTCTTTTTATAACTATGCTGCTGATAACACTTTGTCCTTTTCATCACCGGTTTTTAACACTGATTGACACCCATGAAGCAAAGACGAACATTCTGATTGAATGGTTCACTGCTAACAAAATGCCCACCAACCCTGAAAAGTTTCAAGCACCAGCTGTGGGTAATTTTCAGTATGAAGCTTGTGCTTAACATAATCAGTGCCATCTTAAAATTTGAAGAAATTTTGGAACTTCTGGGAATTGACATTGACTATCACTTACAGTTTGATTTGCACGTAGAAAATTTTTTCTGGGAAATCTTCATCTATCTGTTTTGAAATGTATTGGTCATTAGCCAACAAGACTTAACAAACTAACAATCTTGTATACATTGATCGTCTTTGACTTCATTTTTTGTCTTAATCTGGCATTTCTGCAGTAGTATGAAAACTACTAAACTTGAAATTTGTATGATGATTTCACATGCAACTATCATAAACTTTTGTGTCAAATATGCCAACTCTAAGGTTGTACATATTATGGCTTTCAGGACTCTCAAAATACAAATGCTTACATGATTTCATGTTTTAAACACAATAGACATAAGTTTAGATATATAATATTTTTGATGTCCCAAGAAATAAAATGTCAACAATTGTCAAAAAATTCTTTTAAATATGCAACTGCCACATAATTGAATCAGCTATCAAGCCACTTTAGAGAGCAATCATACATTCATTTAAATCTTTAATTCTGTCCTGGACTGTAAATCTAATATCTGTAAATAATACTCCTCCTCCTCCCACCATGAGGACAGTTAATGTTTGTGTTGTGTTTGTCTTATGTAATAATCTAGTACCGTTCTTAGCTCCGTTTTCAGTAAGGCATAATCTGCATTGCAATATACTTTTCAGTTCTAATTTGGAACTTCTGCATTTATTTCAAATTGCAGTTTTGACCAGTAATTTAAATTTAAACCTTTAAAAATTAAATTTTTTAAAGCCAAAATTATGGTATTTTTTTTTATCCTGATACTAAATTCACTTCTACTGATTTTAAAAATGCTTTGCTTGTTATGTCTTAAGGAATGCACTGTGTGTTTTGTCCAATTTGTATATATGTATTAGGATGAGTTTGGATGTCTTGCTAATCATGCTTGTTGTAATGCCTTATTTGTTTTATGTAATGACAGTAATATGTTTGCTAGAGCCTATGTTGAATTGTTGTTTTAAATCATGCATTGTTAAATAAATCTTTATCTTGTGTTTATTTGCATGATGAGCTATCATGTCACTCTGTAAATGTTGATACAGCAGTGTTAAAAAATTTCCACTAATGTAATGCAGCATATTCTGAATTACGGATTGTAATGAATTAAAACTATTGAATATGCTTTCTTTTTACAGTACTATAAAGAATATTTTTAGCTCTCAAAATTTGTATATATTTGCTTGTGAACATTTAATAATTCACATTTTGTGAATCAGAAATATTTCCAGATTTTCAGCTAATATAGAACTCTGTCAAGGAATTATTTTTCTTTTTTTCTCAGGACCAGAAAAGATATGGAAAGTTTTGAAATATTGAGGTTTAAAAGGAAAAAGCATAGAATTTGTGATGCCTTCAAAGTGAAAATTCCAAAAGAATTATTCTTCTAAAATCCTATTCACAAATGTTCTGTGAAATAAACTGTCTCATCAACATGTGTAAAGCCTGGATAAGGCAACAGTTGACAAATTTTGTTATAGAAAGTTCACAAAGCTACCATTCTCTGGTTCTTATTTAAATTATCTTACAGGTAATTTACAACTACTTTAGGTGAGATTTGTTTGTTTTTGAAAAGCTTATTAGATTTGTATTATGGTGCTTTAACATTTTTTCAGATTCTGTATATTGGAAACATCCAGTTCTACTTCATGCTAAGGATCCTACAAGAACACCTCTTACAACACTTCCATCTGTTGAGCTTCAGAGAAAAGCAGTGGAACTATTTCAGGTACTGGTAACATATTAATTGTTTTTCATTTGTATTCCATTTGAATTTGTATTTCAGCTATCATCACATCATTTTCAATTTACCATCTCATAATTGAATTTTGATTTATGTTTATCACTTCCATTCATTATTTCCTTTCATTTTGTTTAATTGGAATGCATTTATCAAAGTCTAGAGTTTCATTTTAATATTAAATGTAGATAATCATTGCTCATAAAATCTGATAGCTTGATGCCTTGGGCCTCTCTAATTTTAGATTTCACCTGTCCTTTATTCTGAGTGAGGTTTGTTGAAAAAAATTCTAATTTGCCCAAAGAAACTTTCATTGTGCCGATGAAATGTGTAAATGTATATTCAAGATGTTGACATAACTTGCCATAACACGGCACAATCTAAATCAGATCACTACTGTCCAGCATAAAATTGCAATCTGATTTTAAACAAATTGAAGGATGGCATGTCATGCTAAAAATGATTTTGTACTCCCAAACCCCCTGACTTGGTTGTGTTTTGAGACAACACAATTTTCAGTAATCTTCAAAAATTGAAGAGAAGAAAATCCCACCACTATCATTATAATTATGCCTTTACATGAAGCTTTTATAAATGGTAGAGATTGGAACTGATCTAAAACTTTCCCTTGGCAGTTTAAATAGCAGCAGTTAAAGGCAAAGAGGTCAGGTATAAGCCACCATTTCACATATTATATTGTGACCCCACTATAATGCGCTTCTTTATAACATGAATTCGGATATAATATGATTGTGGCATGGCTCCTGAAATTTCATTCACCTTATTACTTGTAGTTTTCATGTAAGCAAAAAAAAAATTTAAGTACAGAAAGTAAATTATGTAATGTTTTATTATCATTTTAGAAACGAGATTGCCTATAAATTTGAATATAAGATATTTGTGGTTTGGCTCCCGAAATATCATATAAGCTTATACTGTTAAAGAAAAGATTGAAACTTTGTACAGGATTAGGACGAGTGTTATGCAATCACAAGTAGCTAAAGTAGCTAATGAATGAACAATCCGAGGATGGAAGAAGAATGAAGCAAAACTAAGACAGGTGATTGTGGATATGCATGAAAATGAGGAATTGATGAGAAAAGCAGACTAGCAGGAAACACCAAGCTTGATGCAGCCAGCTTAGGGCTGAAGGAGTGCCTACATCAAGACCAACTGTAAAGGTACAAGCTGACAAATTTCACACCGACTTACATGGACATGATTCAAGCAGTGGATGGCTCAATCATTTTAAGAAGCAACATGGGATTAGCCATGCGACAATTTATGGAGAAATCCGCTCTCAGATTCTGAATCTGCTATGAACTATTCAGATCAATTGAGGGAAATAATAGAGGAAGGTGGTTATTCCCCAGAGCAGATAAACAATTGCAATGAAACTAGATTGTGCTACAAAATGATGCCTGAAACCACACTAGCTGTGAAAAACGACGAACATAAACATGACAGCTGTAAGAAAAAAGAAGAGATTAACTTTGCTGTTTTGTATCGATAAAAAGGGAAGACAAAAACTTAAACCACTAATTTATGTCTCCTTGGTGCTTCCATCATTTAAATGTGAAGACCCTACCATTTTCATATAATGCTACAAAAAAATGCATGGATGACAGCTGCTTTGTTTGAAAATTGGTTTCAAAATGAATTCGTACCAGCAGTTTCACCTCAGAAATCTGAAGATGGAGCCAATGGCATTATTATTATTGGACAACTGCCCTACACATCCACCCGCAGACAGCCTGGTTTATAAGGATGGTAAAATAAAAGCCAGCTTCCTCCCAAAGAATACAACTTTCAAATTTTCAGCCTCTGGACAATGGCGTATTATCTGTTTTTAAAATGAATTAAAGAAGAGAACTTGTGAAAAAGATTGTTTCGATGAAATCTCAGTCAAGGTGACACTACAAAGTTTAAATCTGAAAGAAGTAATGTACCTCGGAGGCCTTTATGCATTGAGAAATTCAGGGAAAAAGGACTTGGGGCAGCATTTACAACTACATTGGATAACAGTGGTGATGAAAATAGTTTATTTGATGGATTTTCTCAAAATGATGTGTTCAAGGCAGAGAGGGCATTTGGGAAGCTGATGTAGTCACACTACAGTGTAAATGAATGGCTCATTTTTGATAATCACTGTCCAGTTGCAGCCCACATTTCGGATGCAGAAATTGTTAAAAATATTATGTTCAGTAACACCAATTGTGATGCTGATGATGGTGATGCTTCTGATTATGACAGAGAGGATGCCATAAATGTGGATAATTCACAATCGGCAACAGAAGCAAAGGTTTAGAGTGTGCTTTGAGATGGATGGATATGCAAGATATTGACTGTATTCATATTCTTTAGTTGAGAAATAGATTGACATTGCCAAGAGGAAATGTGACAGTAGCAGAAAGCAGCTGAAAATCATGGAGTTTTTCAAACAATAATAAAGTATTACAAATCAAAGATGAGAAAATTTAGCAGTATGAAATTTATACAGACATTATTATTTAACCTATGGACATACTGTTTCATCATTCATTACATGCTATTTGCTGTTTATTTTTTTTCCATTGAATTCAGTTGCATACTGATCTGTGACAAAATTAATAAATATTTTAATTATGTGTGGGGATATTTTTGATGGAAATGCTAGTATTGTTGATTTAATGTATGTGATGAGATTCATGGGTGAGTATACAGTGTTGATACTCTATTCATGTTTTAGATTAGCTATGTATGTTTTAAACTATACATGTGTATGCAGCATCAATGCGAGGTTCTCTGAAAAAAGTAATATATATGCAATCTGTTATCACTGCAGGTGTTTTTCTCATTTAATTTACATTGATTTAAAATGGTAACTGTGCCAATGAAGCACATGTTTTTGCATCGCCTTTATCACACACACACACACACACACACACACACACACACACACACACACACACACACACACACGATAACCCTGCATATTTGTTGGTAACATACATGGTTGCTTATAACACAGTTATGTTCTATGACTCCCAAATACTATGTTATAGCGGGGTTACACTGTACTTAACTGGCTGACAATAGCTAGTGAGATGTTTTTGAAAGCTGCAGTGGGTGAGCCCATTGTGCTAATTTGCATAGGTAGGGTGAGGAAGTGGTAAATAGGAGATGCTGTTGTTGTTTGTCCGTCGAATTGACGAAGACCACTCTAGCCATCCGTGAGTTGGAGGGGTTTGTTCAGTTCTGTGTGTGCACAGGTGGCTGATAAGGCCAATCCTTGCACTGAAGGTTCGGTTGCAGAATGGACACGGTATTAGTGGGACATCTCCAGGAGATTCGATGGCATGTGCTTTTCTGACTTTACTCTTTATCTCTGCAGCTTCTATCCTGATTGATTCGCTTAGCTTGGAGCCTTGCTTGATGTGTGTACAAGAAAAAAAGTTATTTTATATCATTGTCTTGAATGAGGATGTTTAACCCACATGTATTATATTTTTGACAAGTTTTAAACAGCAGCAATGTTTCTTTGTAGTCGGATTTTAGTGCATATTTGGAATGCAAAGCATGATCATTTCAGATGTCAGAATAGTTTTCAAGCGTAATTCATTTTTAAAGCTGATCTAAGAAGCAATTAACTATCAGCAAAACCCAACACAAATTTCAGAACTCTTGGTTGACAGAGTTTTACTTTGAGAAGCATGCCAGCAAAAAAAGAGGGGATTGTTGGTTATTAATTCTTTGCACTTAGTGTAAACAACACATCAACATATGCCAAATGGGTTCTGACCAGAATTCACTCAGAGAATCCAGCAGAGAAGTTTGAACATCCCCAAACCAAAATTGCAAGCTTATTTTTAAAATTGCGGCAATCTTGTTTTGTAAGCTTGTGGCAAGCTTAGATTTGAAACCGCGGCTAGCTTGCGCAAGCTTGCCAGTTGCAAGCTTGTGGCAAGCTTAGATTTGAAACCACTGCTAGCTTGTGCAAGCTAGTAATAGGGAAGCTTGCAGCAAGCTTGCTACAAGTTTGTGTCAAGCTTGCGACAAGCTTGTGGCAAGCTTTTGACAAGCTCACTGATTAGAAGCTTGCGCAAGTTTGCAAATAAAGCTGACCTAAATTGCATCAAAACTGATATGGCATCAATTGAATTATTCTATACAAGGTCACATACCTCCGTTTATCTAGCTCTTGATGTACAAAAAGTATGTAATATCAAATATTAAAATGAAAATGTTAATATGTGGTGATCAATTAAAATGACATCTTACTGTCACAATAAAAAAGATTAAAGTCATCTAATCATGTAATAATCTTTAATCAGATGAAAATAATAGCATATGAATGGGATCTGTGTGTGCAAACTCCTCATACTTTTGTTATGTTTTGCTTTGTAAATGTTAACTTATTTACTTCCATGTAAAAAACCATTTGGGGGAGGATGGTGTCAAATAGACTCCCTCTCATCTGCCATGATGATAAACTATTAGGTGAAAACAAGAATGCCATTAGAATTACCCTGAATCACTTATGCTAAACAAAATCCTCAAAAAAAAATTCTGCATCCTCCTCTGCTTCTTCTGTGACTCGGGTATCAGCCACTGAAATGGATTACTGGAACATGTACTATGTAATCAGGAAAAAAGAAACAAATATTTGCCTCATTGGCAAAAGCATTACAATTTTAGATCATTATTTCAAAATCACTTATTAAGTCCAGTCAGTGTTATTCAAGATCATCTTTTAATGAGCCCTAAATTTTAGTTTTATTATTCATTATGAAAGATCTACGTAACATGAATGGCTTTTGTGAGTTTTGAACAACAAAAATCCGAAGAAACTGATTATGGTCCAAAAGATATTTTGAAATAAATAACGGCCATCTTGTTTGAGGATGAAAAGAATTATAAATATAATAACCTCTGAACAATTGTTGATTTGATATGCAAGAGGAAAAATACCCTAAGAATAACGGAAATGACATTCCCAAGCGTGTGTTTTACTTTATAATCTCGTAACCCTATTGTCGATAATTGATAGCACTACATCGATTTGGCAAGTGTAGCAATATATAATAATTATCTGCAGCATTGCCATCTCAATCACTGGGTGAAGCAACATTACAATGTCATTTTAACATATTTAAATCATAAAAGTCACGATAAACTAGCAAAATACATCACAATTTTGAATTTACTCATCGATATTGTAACTCTGTAATTTCAGATTATCTCTAATTATAAGATCGGTTACTACACATATATTACTTCAGCAGGCAATGAAATTGACCAAATAAACAAGGTAAATTGTTTAGGTTCAACCTTGAAAATTCTGCCTGCATAAATGGGATGCTACAATAGTTGTATTTATGTTCTTTCAACATAAATATGTTACATGTATATTTACAGTTCGTAAACCAATCTACTAAAAAAAAAATAAAAAAAAAATCATAAACAGGGGACGTAACTGCTTTTTTTGACTCTATACTAAATTAAGTCTCTGTCGCGGAAAGCCACACTTTACCTTGCATGCTTTTATTCGATTTCTTTTTAAACAAGCAAAATTCACAAAGCTCATTTATTTATAGAATGCTGGCAGAATGGGATACACCTCTCAAAGAAAAACAAAAACTATATATTTGTAAATTTTATCTAGTAATTAAATAACTGACAATTATTTCTTTTCTTCTGGCAGCAGATTGTCATTGAAACAAATATATGACAGTTCTTTCATAAACTTAATGCCGGAACTTAATATTACAAGATTTACTGAGACTATATTTGATGGTGCATACATTATTGGTAAATAGATTTACAAGTACTTGTTATCAAATATTTTGTTCTATCAAGTTAGTCTGTAATTAATTTTGCAATCAGCACTATGTCTTAGTGTTTTCCAGGATTTATCCAGGATTTTACTAAATGAAATCTTTGTCCACTCTTCCATTAAATCACAAAATTACTGCATAGCTAATTGAGTATTCAATCATTTAAAGAATTTCCTTTATGCCAAAAAGCTCATTTTTTTTCTCTAACATGTATAATATTTGTAAAAATTGAAAATGAGAAAAATACATTTGTTGAAAAAGTTATATTTCATATTTTGCCATGCTCAAGAAATAATTCAGTTTATTTTGATATATATTAATAATGTTCATAGTTAATTTAAACATAGAGAAATTTTGGAATGATATTTTTTATTTATGAACCAGCTAAGCACAAGTAATACAAGTTCTTAGCATTTTGCAATACTGAAAAGATGATATAAATAAAAACTAGATTGCCAGTAACATCTTTTAATTTAATAGTGTAGTTTCCTATGCTGAGTATATGATCTAGTCACAACATATATTTAACATTTCAAGAAGTACTGATCTCATGCAGAACTGCCCTTAAATTTCACAACTGATTATTGCAAGCATGTGCAAACTTATATCAGGTACTTTAGATTGTGCAAGCTTGCAGACTTTGAAAAATTCCTTTTGCAAGCTTATGCAAGCTTGTAGACTGACTTTTGCAAGCTTGCAGACTTTGAAAAATTCCATTTGCAAGCTTGTGCAAGCTTGCAGACTTTGAAATATTCCTCTTGCAAGCTTGTGCAAGCACCATTACTATCTTGCACAAGCCCACCTAGCTTGTCATAAGTTTGCTGCAAGCTTGTCATAAGCATGCATTTTGTTTTGGTTCAGGACCATCCAGTCTCTAGTGAGTGTAGTGCTGAACACTAATGACATTTTCATTACTTTCAGACCCCTTTGAACACTATTGAATTTATATTCATTTAATTTATTTTTAATGTATTCTTTTAATTCCATTCATTGTTGATATTTTAATGTGTGACAAGATAAATTTTGGGTATGTGGAAATTGGATTCCATGCTTGTGGAAGTTCAGTCAGGGCTTGTGAGTTTTTTTAAGTCAGCAACCATGGGTCTGTGTGTAAATATATTATCCGAGGAACATATCAGATGGACAAAAGAAAGATTGTATGCTCATCAAGCCATAATTTGAGTGGTATTTCAAAATTAAATGTAGAAAAGTCAGACAAAGAAACCAAATTAATATAAACTATTTAAAAGTAGGGTGCAATTTTTATTTCTTTTCTTGTCACAATTAAGCCCTGCATGATCATGTGCCACAAAACCTTATAGCCCTAGCATAAAGGTTACAATAAATGTGATAAATGAGAATCTAAAATTGAAATTAAGAATGAAAATATTTATTTGATCAAAATACCTGTTTGAACAAATAGACTATGGCAATATTGGACTTGTAATTCTAATACAGCATTATGAAACAGTAAATTTGATACAGTAGTCTGTAAAGTGCTGATTTGAGAAAGTTAAATTTGGGCAAAGCTTGTGTTAGTGAAAAATCTTATTTTGGAGCAGAAGTATCCAAAGAACAATGCCTGTAAGCTGTGGAAAATTTTACATAAGGGCCATAAAGAACCATTTTCAAACCTGCTCCAGCAGGCTGAGTTAGCTATGTATATGCCCCTTCAAACAATATACTGTTAATGGAGGTTCTTAGTGCAGCACAATATTCATACACAGGTAAGGAATACATTAAGCTCAGAAATAATCATTAGATAAATGCTTTTATAAACAGAAGCAAAATCTTTTAAAGATTTTTAATTTCAGTATGGGTCTTACAAAGTGGAGCAGGAAGGAAGAGGGATGGATATTGAAGTTTTATGTATGGCTGTTTCCTCTTCCCCCTCATTTTTGTTCTACCCCCCCATATTTTTTTTGAAAAGGGGGTAAATCTCCCCTTGTGATAGAATCCTGAGAAATCGCTGTATAAGTATGTACTTAGCTACCATATATACTTGTGTATTATGTAAGTTAAGTCAAACTGCAAACAACAAAGATCATAGCATAATGTGCAAGCTGACCAGGGTCTCTTTTGTTCATTCTACTGATTACTCTTAAAAAAAAACTACACCAACCCATATCTGCCAGCGCATTATGTGCCAGCAGATTTAAGTCTGTGCAGTTTGCAGTTGGACTTGTCTTATAAGTAATTACATATGGTGCTGCATTATTTTGATTAAGAATATACCATGCTGCACATCAACTGAATGATGTTGTACCATGTGTAGCATGAATGTACCAATTCTAAAACAATAACATAAATAAACTTTCATGTGCATGTGTTATCTGAACAGAGCAAGTACAGCATACTCACATGAGGCATATTCCCCAAATGAATTATTTCATAATTTTATGTTGTTTGAAATCTGCTTCTTCTTAGTCTACAAGGTTTCTCAACTTCAAAATCATGAAGTTATTTGGTTCCAGAGATTTTTGTACTTTTTGACGAAATGGGGTTAGGACAGTCCATCAGTGACTGTCACCTTCTCCTTCGGGCTGCATTAAAATACACAAGTCACTAGTTTTGCATGACAAATAGCAAAGATGAATTTATTGTTGGCCATTATTTTTTGACATTTTAACAACTAGATCACAGAAAGGTCAGCATAGCTTATATACAGTACTTCTTCCTAAGATTTGCTGCCATCTAAGTGTCAGTAAACAATGACTTGCAATATGCTGGAGTTTTGTACTACAGAGCTGGGATGTGTGTTTACACAGGTTAAGTGATTCATAGCTTTAGTATTAAAGGAAATTGAACATTCCCATGTACTGTTCCAGAATGCAGTTGTTGACATGGGCTTGTTGCAGTTATGCTATATTAATGACATTGAATTGGCTAATAAAAGTCAAATGCTGACTCTAAAAACAATTCTGGTAATGTCCAAATTCATGTGCAATTGTTTTGATTCAGGTTTTCAGATGCTGGATATTCAGAATTCAGTATTGTAAAAAAACAATATTTTCCTAACTTTCTGTCACAAAATCAATAATATTCCTGTGTTATATCCAGAAACCTATTATAGTGATCTTTGTTATAATGGGGAGAAATATGTGAATGTGTGTATATTTTGAAACGGGCAGTGGAAACATATTCTATCAAGTTTGGTTGAAAAAAAACATTGAACTCTCGGGTTATATAAAAATAAAATTTTGCACATATAACAGGGGTGTTAATGTAACAGGAGCATGTTTTGGGACAGATGGGCAATTTTTCAAAAATAATAAAAAAAAAACATACCAGTATAAGCATTGTGCACATCTTAGAATATACTTTTGGTGACACAGTTATAGGATGTTCTTTTAGAAACAAATAGCTTTCACTGATGTATGTATTCTATATTTGAATTGAATAGAACATGGCACAGTTTAAGGATATACTTTAGAGATTGTTATGTATATCAGTAATTTTTGTAAGACTTGTTCATTACTGCAAATTATAGTGATTATCTATAGCTAGTTTTAGTGTGGGTATATATTCTATTTTAAGATATTTAGAGTGTAGATTGCATAGGATCTGTAAATAGATGTTGTCAAGTTCATAATAATAAAACTTGTTTACAAGTTTGGATTATTTCCCATTGGATTGGTTTGTCATGTGGGTTCTTTGATAATATGGGGTATTTGTAAAATGTCATGTAGAGAGTAGGAGATAATTGTATTTTTGGCCTGTATAATTGTATATAAGAGAGAACTGAGCAATTGATTTTATTCAAGTTTTGGATTCTTATTTTGTATGTTCTTGTGTAACACTAGTCTACAGATGTATTTAAGGATGTGTTTAGATATTATTTGAGACAAAACATTTGTTTAGATTATTAATTGGAACTACAAAGTGTTCATTCAATTGAAATATTCTTGGATTGATACATCAGAACTGTTGAAAGACCAACACATCCAAGGATCTGAAATTCATTTGGAACAATCAGTTCTTTTCAGACTTGAATAGAATATTTCAATGTTATTTTGGATTCAATTCATAATAATCTCTTTGTCGCTTAGCATATGACCAACGAGTCATAGGAGACCTGTATAAGAGTGGAGGGCATTAGTGACATATGTGGTAGGAGCACCCTATACCAAATATGAAATATTTTGAAGGAATTATTAAAAGATAAATTATGTGCCACGGAATCACTACTCAGAAGTACTTTTTAAAAAAGGTCTGTTTATCTTTTATTTCACATTGTCATTCTGCAGATTAAGATGAAAATAAGACATGCACCATCATATGATAAATCAGACAGATGTTTCACATAATATTAAATGTTATTTTATTAATTGAAAATAATAAAGATGTCAATTAGAATAACATTATTATACAATTTTCAATCTAGATGAACATTAAGAGGAAGAATATTGTAATTAAAAAGCAAATTTATATTTCTGAAATCATTCAAAAAATGTGGTACATAATTGACTAATATCACCAGTCCATTTTTGACAAAAAAAACACATACTTGGGTATTTTGTTTTAAAAAAGGCACTTAAAAAACCAAAATCCTTCTTAGAAAATCATGTTAAAATTCAGAGGCTTACATAGGTTGAACTAGATATATAAATCTGTCTCCAGTATGATTTTTGCATTCTGATGATCGTTATTGACCCCTAGAAGCATCATAATGTAGTAAAGGGTTAAGCAGTAATGTTCCGCTGATATTAGTATTGTTATCATATGTATGGATGATGTCTGTTTTTTGAGTAAATATAAGGAAACATTTCACTAGTCTGTCATCATGTGTAATAAAAATTAGAAAGTTTTATTTTCATTAACACATTTCATGTGCAGAAATAATACATTAAATATTGCTGGTGTGGGGTACTATAGCAACATGACAGAATGCTCCAATTGACTTGAGAACATAACTTCATTAAACAACAGATTTTACTTATAAGGATAAGGCTGCAACTTTTGTGTATATGTGTATCCATATGTGAATTATGTGTGTTGGCAGACTTGCATTCTATTTTGGTAACAGACACAGCAACCAAATTTTTATTGTCTCATAATTAAGGTTTGCAGTTGACACAGACCAGTGCCTGTTGTCACCATAGTTTTCAGACTTGATTATGATTGTAAAGACAGTTAAAATTGGCTACTAAAACAATTTTATTCCTATTTGTCATAAACAGTTTTCTTTCAGATGTGGCTATTTACCATTATCATCAAGTGCAACAGGTGGGTGAAACAGAATAATGAATAGAACAGGTCATGGGAGGTGGTCAGTCAGTGCTAATATGCATGATTAATTTTTAAAGCTGATTCATAAAACTTCATCCTTGAGGCCTACTTTTGTTGCTTGTGGTTTAATTTTATGCATTGAGAGTTTTTTTTTCATTCAGATTAAATAAAAATGAGAGTGAATAGTCTTTATACATTTTAGATCTGTTCATTCTGAAGAGTAGGGCAGAGAATAGGACAACAAGAAAAAGATAAATCCACCTAAATATGTTAAACAGGTCTAAAGAACATACACAAGGACAGATCTACTTCTTAAGTGGAGAAAGAAAGTAGTTCCAAAAGTGACATATGATCACTTTAGGGGTATCATTTTTCTCCCACTGATATATTTCAGAACCTCATTATGAAAATATAAAAAAATATTTTCTTTAATGAACCCATCAGAACAAATTATTTTTTTCACTGATATTGTTAAGCCTTCATATTATATTACATTTTCCATGAAATTTTCTTTTCAGACTGTGTATCAGTTTATGACCACATTGATAGAATCTCAGAATGTGGAATTCCATGTGAACCTGGCCCAGTCTGCACTACAGATGTGTGTAGAGCATCCTGAACTACAAAATGAACTCTATTGTCAACTGATAAAGCAGACTTCCAGACATCCAGTCCAGAATCGGTCAGCTGTGCAGGTATACATATTTTACATAAATATCCAATAGTTAGAATCACTCATTATTTTCCCATAACTTTTGTTTTATTCCTCCAGCAGGGACAGTCTTGCTTTTGCCTCATATGTCTATCTGCCTCAAAGTGCTTATTACCAAGACTGTACAGAAATCATTAAATGTTAAGAAAAGTTTATTTTGATTTCTATGTTTCTGTTGTTTTTTTTTTATTTTTACAAAAACATTTTATCAAAAAGAAGCAAAACTTCACTGTGCTTGATATTTTGGAAGACATGTTTGTTTGCATATTCTCATGTCTTTATAGTAATTTTTTCAAACTTTAACAAGCTTAGATCAACATAAGTCTTTTTGAGTTCTCTTAATGTATCTAGTTTAGTGACCCAATTTCTTTTATTGCATTATTAGTTCAAGGGTTAAATAGTAATATAACTCATTAGCTTTTGTTTGTTCTATAACAAATAAGAGTTTTACTTGCACTTATTGTTTTGCATAACCAATTAAAAACAAGAGAGAACACCTAACAACTAGGTTAATGCATCCACTGTTATAGTCACCTTTTGATGACATCAATTAACATTGATGCCTTATGTAATTGCATCCAGATTTCTTAGTTTAGAGGTTTATTGTAATCTTAATGGGACTTACCTTTGAGATATTACTTGCAGTTTGCATTGTAGGGATTTCAAATGATAAAGCGATTACTTTTTAGACATGCAAAATTAGTGTAATTTGTTTTTAAAAGTGTCAGTTATACTTAGAATTTTCAAAAGATCACTCAATATTTCAGAATTCATGAATTAATACTCAGTTTTTAATTTTGGGAATACCTTCATTATATAAAAAAACTAGTTTTGATTTTATGGGCATTGACTTTAGAGCAGTTTGAATAATTACAATTATTTAATTGTTAAATCATTTTCTGAAGTTAGTCTCTAGTCCAAGGTGAAATTTCCCACCTCCAGTTAACAGCTGGTGGTCTAGAACAAAAATAATCACAGTTCTAGTCTGATGTTTTAGTCACTTCCTTCATTCAAAAGTCCTTCATTACCTTGGACTTACTGCCATAATAACATGACTACTACAGTGTATTTTGCCATAATTTAAATAAGTTGTATCCAATTTTCTGTTATAATTGATTTAATCTCTTTTGAATATATTCCACAATCACTTTGATGTTAGGATAATAAATTCCACTACCTTCCAGATGAAAAGGAAGAAACTTTTGCCCATTACCACTCTTAGATGGCTAAACATAACCAGAAGTTTACTTTTTTTAAAAAATTTTTCTGGGTTCTGTTAACATAGTATAATGCATGACCTCCCAAAATCCTGAAAATCTACAGGATTTCAACAGTTTCTCCAGAAAGGTAGTAGGCTAGTTTGTATCAGTGTTATTTGCTATATGTTGCAATTTAGCATTTTTGTAAATTTAAGTGAAATTTTTAGTTGTGCACACATTCTCATTGTTGCATATTGGTTGTTAGTTAATGCATGTTTAAGTAATGAGTGTTACTTGCAATTTATGAACACATGCAGGTTGTTAATTTCCAGACTTTTTTCATTTTTGTCTTTACAGTTAAACAATGGCAACAAAATTAGTAAGTGCAAGCAATGTAATAAAGGCATACATGAGACAAACCTTAAGACAGTTTTTGTTTGTACACCTCTTGCAAACCTCCATATAAGGTTTGGAGTTAATGAGGGAGAGGTCCCTATTTCCCTATTTAGGTAGCCAGCTGAGCTAAGTTTTCCTCCCCAGCACACAAATACCTGTTAGTCTGGGCATTGGGGTTTTGTCAGATCATGATGATCCAAATTACCTTACACTGCCACCACTGCTGATGACCAGCCTGCCTAAGTAGGCTGTACCTGTCATCTAGTGACCAGAGATCCATCAGTTTAGCATGCTTGGCCACATACAAGCTGATATTTCCTTTGTATATGGATATATGGGGATCAGTTTTGCATCACCTTCAGAGCTGACATGTCATCTGACAGTCATGCATTCTTTCAGCTGATCATCCAGCAGTCTGTCAGTACTGTCTAAACAAGCCATATCACTTGCCTGGTAGCCAATTAAGCCAACTGATTTCTTCACAGCTTATCCATTGGAAGATATCATAACATGAGGTGATGGTAATGCCTTATTCATGCCTCCAAAAATGTTCTGTGTGGATAAGGGATATTGCCAGATTGGGACAACTCACACAGTAAATGCATGCAGAACCTCAGATCCCACATGATAATGGACAGAGTTTAGCATTAAAGTGACTATTGAATGCTAGCCACCACCAGGTGTGGGCTAAACCTATAATGTAAAAGCTTCAGTAGACTTGGAAGGCGAGGACAAACATCAATCCTTCCATAAGCTTATATAGTCTGCAAATATAATCAGAATACTATTCCACCTGTCACACTGGTATAAAAAGTATTTGGATACATTATTTTACCACTGATGCAGTATGATGACACAGCTCTTTGAAAAGTTGTAACATGTCTAGACAGCATTCACATTCAGTGAAGGGAACCAACACCCTTTTATCCCTTTTAGGTCATTTAGGCTTCTTTTTTAATTGAAAAAAGTCCGATCTGGGCCCATCCCAGCATTTTGTTCATATGTGCATTGAGTTTCTGACCAATCCTGGTCTTATATGTTTCCCTCACTTAAGTGTGGCAGGACATGCTGAACTCATGAAGTTGATTTCCAACATGGAGTGGATTTCAGCACAAGTATTTTTGGCAACACCATAGTTCACTCATTGCAACAGAATTTTCTATTCTTCTTAGACACTGTCTCATGCAATATTGGCAAATGACCAATGGTACTCCTTTTCCCATCAACTTAATCAGAAAGTTATAATCATGACCCATTTAGTATTATTCCTGCAGAACTGGTTGAACAAACATTTTCTCAGGTCCGGAATTCCTCTGGAAAAGCCCCAATTTGAAATTAGAGTATGTATGGACATAGTTCACATGGGTCATTCAGGGTCCGCACAGTAAGTGACATGAGGGTCCAGAGAAGTTAACACTTCTCATCAACCTTCTGAAAATTAGACCTAATAGTAAATTCTTCTCATTCAACACTTAGTTACAGGGTTCTCTCACCTGCTTGGCTGCTTAAGCCCTTTTGCTTGGATTGGGAAGGATCTCAAGTAGGGATCTCTGTGGGGACCTGGACCTGCATTACAGTCAAGACTCAAAGTTATGGAACTACTTAAGTACCAGTGATTTGTATGCTGACCTTTTCTTGGCAGTGTCATTCAACTTTTAAAGGTAGGAGCCTTGTCAGCAGCTGCCTTGTGGAGACACTCCAGCTGTCACTTTCACCACTGACTGACCACTGATATCTATTAAGTGTAACAGTACTGGCATCCAAATTCTTTTTTGGTAGCCTAATCCCAATCAGGAATACCATAATAATGAACAGTTGGGAAGTCTCCATAGACCTCCAAGATGCTTACCAACATGTGGAATCTTTTTTGTGCCATGTGCCACTGGAAATTTTTGCAGATCTGTCTGGGCAAGGAGTTCTTCCAGTTTTGGGCTCATCTATTTGGCCTAGCTTTGTCACCTAGAGTCTTTATCAGGATGATTAAAGTGATGGCAACTATTATAATTATTAGGAATACCTATCATCCAGATTTTCAATGGCTGGTTGATACATGACTTTTTGGGATTTATCTTACTTGAAGGTCTGTCACATCATTAGCAGACAGTAACTTGCCTGGGCCTAATCTACAATCTAGTAAAGTCACATTCAATTCCTTTGCAGAATTTCACATATATAAGGATGAATTTCACACAGATCAAGGGATGATTCATGTTTCAGGATTACACAGATAATGTCCTGCACAACAAGAATACTTCATTTTCTGCTCACTACTACATCATTTTTCTGGTGAACCTAAATGTAGATCTACATCCCAAGAAGAATTAAGATAAAGCCTCTCCCATTTCTATTGTGGGCAAGTTCAGCTTGAGTTCTGCTGGAATCCATATTTAATCATCATCTTATCTGTTGCATAAATTAGGGCAGGTTTTGGCTGTACTTCAGTACACTCTTATGTATATGAATACCTAATATTGTTTTCCTTATGTGGGGATCTGCTGTAACACAGCTGATGGTCTCTCCTGCATAACAATCCATATATTTTCAACCTTCTTGCTGGGTTTATATCAATGATCTATCTTATCTGCTAGGATCAGTTTTCAAACAGGATTGCAGAATGCAGTTCTAAGGTTAGAATGCTGTCCACGACTTCCAAGGTTTACATTGCTTGGTAGAAAGTATTACACAATTTATCTGTCCCTGGAATTTTGTCATGGATTTCTTTTAATCCTTCCAGAAACATAAGATTGATTACTTTACATTGTTATATGCAACAGAGCTGCTCTCACTAATACCTTCAAGTTTTGGAAGCATTTGTCCACTGAGTTGGACCCTTATCTTTTAGAGCACATCAGGTACTATGAACTCCAGGGACCAGTCTCTTGCTTATTAATGCTGCAGTGAATCCTTTCATGTGTTCTTTGAGCATTATCAAAACTTCCTTATGAACATGTTAAATGAAGTTTCTTTTGAGGATCTTACCTTAAAGATTATTTCTTTTGTATCATCAGCTTGGAGAAGGAGTGTAATTCATGCATTACCAGTGAAAGAGGGTTGCCATCATTTATTAGCAACAATAATTCAGCCTCCCTTATTTTGCCAGTTTGGCTTTCTGGCTAAGAATTAGCTACCTTTGATAGCCCCTGAACCAGTTTAAATCCCTAGTCTGAGTTCTATTTCTGCTAGGGATGATCACGACAGACAGACATTGTCTAGTTGGAGCCTTACATTTCCTTTTGGCTAAATCAGTAAGAGTAAAGAATTGGTCAGAAATATTTCTTTCTTCTTTGAAGGGACCTTTGATATTTTGGCAGCCACAATTTCTAGGTGGATTAGTTTGACTATCAAACAAGTTTATCAGTTTAACTGAGATCTTTTCATTTATGAAAATCAAAGTCAATGAGGTTTGGGTTTTTGCAGCATCTGTGGCCTTTATTTATTTCTCATCAGCATGATATCATGAAAGCTGCTTTATGGTGATTTCACTTGGTTTTTCATCATTTACCATCATTTTATGGCATATAAGAGTGAAGTCATTTTTACTCTAGGTGTGTGTGTGTGAGCCCAGCACATTGTCATCAAGTAATCTTTCAATCTACAGTACCCTCCTACTGGAAACAGATGGTACATTCTTTCTTGCAGTTATTACAGGGTCATAAACCTCCTTCAGGGCTGGAAAAGTCAGCTGCATAATAATAGCTGGTTATGTATTACTGCTATTAAAATTTATTTGTGGGGGGTACTAAATTGTAATTAAGTGATATATACCTGCTGTTATTTCCTAATTCCTTCCTTGTTTAATACTTCAGTGTCCTCAGCATTGATTCAACTCAAAGAAGTATATATTCCTAATGAATGACTAAGGCATTGGATGGAGATTGTTTATTTTTCTTATTGACTCCAATTTAGTAATTGGAGGAGGGAATTTTCACCTTGTACTGAGAACTATCATGAAGGCAGATCACAATGCAATAATAACAAGTAAGTATTAAATAATTAAATTAGTTATACCCCCAAGAATTACATAGATCACCTTAAATATTATTGATAATTGTTCTTGAGTTAGAAATCTAGTTTGAATTCTTAAAAATAGTTTGTACAGGACATCAAACATTCTTTGGAATGTGGGTTTCCTTTTGTTGAACCCAACATAGAGATGGAATTGAATTATGCTAATATATACAGGATACACATAAGTGACTCATGCATACCACACCTGTGACCAGTGTCATTGAAATACAGTCTTGTGAAGCATATCATCTTTCACCCTGTGAATTTTTGTATGTAAACTTGATGAGAAAAACTTTATGAAGATGTATGTACCCACCAAGGAAAATCTTTCAGCTTTTGGAGAAAATGTGGTTTATGAGTTTTGTCTCAACATTTTAAGGATTTTTTAAATTCTGTACCTTTATCTTTTACATTATTTCTTTTTGTTAAAAGAATTATCTTTAGAATTTATATTATTTTATCATGTTTTACTGTGTGTTTTATTTATCTTCCAGGGTTTATCATCCAAAAGTTGTCTCTTGATATCCATTTTATCTATATATTTTTAATGCTTAATTTTTAATCAGCATTATATATCCAGTATTACGCTGAAGTGCTGCTAAAACCTATAGATGCATAATAGATGTTGATATTTGTAGAATCTGCTCCTATGTGGAAAACACTCTTGGTACTTGTGTCACACTCCTACCTCTCCCACCAACTCCGTGATGGACCTGACAGATTCGAGGCTAAATCCTGCCACTTTCGTCCTAATGCAGGGATGGCAGTTACTGTCAATGTGCGTCTCCCTCTTCCTGCCCAAGCAGAGCATTATGTGGCTTCTCAAGGTCCACCTTCAGAGAAATGCAGAACCAAGGTAATAACCTGTCATGAAAAATATTAAATTAGAATTTGATGTTGAGACTGTTGACTTTAAAGAGTTTAAACAAATTGTAGTTTTTGGTAAATGAATAATACTGACAGCTTCTTCAAGGTACAGAGGCAAATTTTTTTGATAACAAGCGAAATATATCAGTTTAACAGAACCTATTATGATTTTCAAGATCAATATTAGTCATGTAGATTTTTCTGCTAGTCACAAGTCAATGCTAAAAAGAATACTTGGTCAGCATGAGAAAATCGTTGTCTTGTTGAGGCTACCAAAGTGATGAAACTATTCACAGGGAAATAAAAATAACTTTAAACCACTGACATTATTGCAATAACTTGTGTTATCAAAAGGTGTGACTTGTTTCTTAATCTCATTTAAAATCTTCTTTTCTCTGCAACCTGGTAAGACTAAATTATTATTTGTATTGTGCATTCAAAATACTCTTTGATCTTTGAAAAAAGAACTCATTTTTGTTACTTCAGATGCATAATCATTGTTCTGCAGTAGATTTATCAACTAAACCCTGATATCTTGGGCCCAGGTTATGTCAGTGATATTTGATATCCCCATCATAATCAAGATAACAAGGTTTGACTGTATATACAGTCTATTTAGAAAGAATGATGTTAAATATATCCAGTTAAAGTTCCCTAAAACCCATTTTGTTCTGGAGACTGGCCAAAATGTTTGGTCCAGATAAAAGGTATATTGTTACATAAACCTTACAAAAATGGTACAAAAATGGATCTGCCTCACCAGTTCAGTTTAAGAGGTTAGTGTTAGAACTGGTTACTCTGGTATCAGGCTAATGTGACTGGGTGATACATCATGTTACATGTCAGAGACATGATGTCCCAGTGCTAGACATCACTATAAACTGCCACAATGCAGATATCTTAGTGATATGAATGAAAATTGTGAAAGTTATGTTAAAAATCCAAATCACACACACACAGTACTTAAACTGTTTTGATGGGATACCTCCAAAAGCAGCCATTCTTTTGGTCCTAGCAGTATCTAGTTAAGTAAGTTATAATGTATACCACATAATTATGTAAAGACATGAGATCTGATAATCCTGCAAGTATTGGTAAATGTTAGGGGGGGATTGTGTAACTTTGGTCAGACTGAACATTTCAGTAATCAAGGCTTGAACAATGGAAGTATTACTATAGATCTCTGATTAAAGTGCCATGTGGCATCCCATTGAAATTTTATTGCACAAGCCTTTTGAATGGCTGAGGTAATACTCAGTATGACACTTACATGCTAAAATCAGTAAAAATTTCTTCCTCCACCAAATATGCTGGCCACTATGTGTTGCTGAAAAATGGTGTTAACCCCATCCCAAGAAAACAAAAGAACAAAACCCTGATATTGAAGGCTGTAAAGCATTTTGCATAATGATAATATGAGGTTTGTTTTCTCAGTATTTTGACACCAGGCCGACCACTCCTAACACTAACCTCTTAATGCTGAATGCCTAGCAAGGCAGGTGTTATTACCATTTTTATAAGTCATTGGTATGATTTAGCCAGGTTTCAGACCCGTAACCTCATGCATCCAAGGCACTCTAAACACCTGGTTAGAAAGAGTAATTTCTTAATTAAACAACATTATATTAAAAAGCTAAGATATAAAACTAGAAGCAGGATGAAGTCAAAAAAGATAATTTCTAGAACATTCAGAGTTGTCAAAAAGACGAGGTCTGTTACTAAAATTATAACAAAGAATATCGGGAAACATCAGATAGACTAGGTTATTCCATGGAGGAATTCCACCGTCTCAGATTCAGATAAACATGTTTATGTTAATGGTCTGAATATCTAATCATTGAAAAATATCTGTTATGTATTTTGTTGTTTACAAAATCTGTCTCTAATCAGGTACCAAGTGAACTTGGTTTTGGACAAGGTCTAGTACAAAATACAATTGTATGTAAGACATAATCATTAGGAAAAGACAACAAAATAATACAAATATACATAACATATGTTGTATTGTAGATCTGAGATTGGGAAGTATGCCATATTTTGCCAGAGAGCCTTAGAGAGGACCATTTTGAAAGGACTACGAGAAGCAAAGCCATCACGTATGGAAGTCCTTTCCATATTACTACGCCATCCCTACCATCACTCACAGCCACTCAGTATTCCAGTACATTTTCTTAATAATAACTACCAGGTAATATTTTTGTCTTTCCCATCTTAATCAGGTTATATTGAGCTATACTTTTTGCCTTGCCTTTCTAACCAGATTATATGGGGCTGTACTTTTCACCATGCACAGACATGAAAACCCTCCTATTTTTTGAGGGAAACTCCCTAAATTCAACCACACCTGCAGTCCCACTTTATTATTTTACCTCCTGGAAATTGTTTTTTTGCATCAAACAAAAAAAGTATCAGGTAAAATTCATCTTGTTTAACCCTTTCCCTCATAGAGTGTATGGCTTTTTAGCCAATCAATATGCATGTAGCAAAGTTACACATTGCAGTCTGCTACGCATAGACCTATTCAGCAGTGAAGTGTATGTTATGTTTAACAGCAATTTTTATCATTTTACGTTTTTGGTACACATATATTATGTATGAAAGATTTAAGTGTAAAATATGGTCATTATAGCTGTATAATTATTTTTCACAAAATAATGTTTTATGTGCTTTAAAATCTTGAGAGAACTCATTCACTATCAAATCAGCAAAGACACATGATAAGCCGTAGCGGGAGTTTTACAAGTTCTTTGTCTGTATCTACATCTCTAAATCAGCTGAATTTGATAATTTATAAATACTAATGGCTTCCTACATCAGTATCAGAGCCTTTGCCTAAGTTATTGAAGCTTTCATAGTTGTGATTCTATTGGAGCAAATACTGAACGATATCAGCGAACACCATTTTGTCGAATGGAGAATATGACAGAGTTATGACCTACTTACGTTAAATAGCAGATTTCGACCAGAACATAAACAGTGACGTAATGGTCATTCTCACTAGTGAATGTTGTATCTAATAGGGTTTTTTCCCTGAAGGTGGCAATACAAAAACACGCTCAAAATGACTGCTGTTTACAGAATTGCCAAAAGGCACTTGTATGGAAATTGGGTAAAGCGCCAAAAGGCACCTATATTCGACTGTGGTAGATTGCCAAAAGATGCTTGTATTAAGTAAAGGGTTAACAAAAAATATTTTGGAAATTCCCCAGCATGTAAGACGGAAGTGTGTATAAATTCTTTGAAAAGCACATACACTTGAATCCATAAGTTTGGTGATCTCTTCTAGAATTTCTAAAATAAGGGAGATCAGATGAAGTTGGAAAGTAAAAAAAAATATAAAACTTCTTCTTATAGCCTGGAATTTTCATGCCTGACTCATAGAAGTGATAAACATACTGAGTTTTGCAAGATGTGCAAATCACATTCCAATGTTGTTTACATCTCCAGTCACAAAAGTAAGTTTTTAATCTGACTGTTTATTTTTGTGGCTTAAATTGTATGCTGCAAATTATAATTTGAGTGCCAGTATTAAAATTATGATTACCTATCTTCAGTGAAATTAGAATCCACTCATAGATTGGTTAAATCAGGTACAGTTGAATAAACAACAATTGAATCAATACATCTGCAGATAAAAAAATGCTAACACCTCATTATTATTATTATTGTTATTGTTTTTGTTATTATTATTGTTGTTATTATTATTATTATTATTATTATTATTATTATTATTATTATTATTATTATTATTATTATTATTATTATTATTATTATTATTATTATTATTATTATTTAGTCATAAACCTGAAAATGTAATTTAACAATTTAGATTTATTGGCTCTATCCTAAGAACTACATCTACTTGCCTAAGATACATAGTAAGATTAGGAAGAGAAACAGATACTTAATTGTGCCTGAAGTTTTAATAAAAAGTAAGAAACATTAAGTGTATTCATTTTTGTGAATGAATGCAATTTATATTTTATTATCTTTTGTCTCTGAGTCAGTATTTTAAATTTAATGTACTTTATTTCACAGGCACTTAACATCAGCACAAACAAAGAGAAATACCCAGAATGTCAGATGTTTTCAAACTTGTGGATTCATCTTTTGAAGAAGCCATTATTTATATATTGTTATTTATTATCTAAAATTGAACCATTTTAGAACTGAATTAGTATTTGTTTATTTGAAAACCATTCACTTTTTGTAAATGTGTTCAACATGTTTCTCCCTTGATGAAATTCTCCATGCAATAAATGAAATCTCCCTAAAAATGTTTCAAAATCTTCCTTGATAACTATCGTTAGGGTTGGCAGGTCTGCAATATGTGTCTTACCAGGTAATATTGAGCTATACTTTTTGCCTTTCTTTTCTTACCAGATTTTATAAGAGTATCTTTCCACTTTGCCTGTCTTACCAGGTAATATTGACCTATAGTTTTAACCTTGCTTGTTTTATCAGGAACCTTAACTTGGGTATTTTATTTTCTAACATGGACAGTGGCAGCACTATCAGTCATTCTCAGACTTTGGATGCATTTCTTGTCCTTGTTTTCATCAGTTATATAAAGAGAGGATATATAATAGTATAGTTTAAAGGCAAAAAAGAGTGTTGTCACCAGGCCAAATTTTAAAAGTAAAAAGTCCCTCCCTACCTCCCTCATCTTCAGTTGGTCAGTGCCTTAGCATTGTCAGATATTTTTACCACATGAACATAATGTAAACACACTCATGTTTTATAACCACACATATATTAAAAAAGGCACCAAGTTTCTTTACTCAAAATCCATTGAGCAGTGGAATACCATCTTAACTAGATGCAGTCTTTACTTCTTTCAGTACATTTAAAGTGTGTGGGGGGATGAGGGGGTTCAGGGTGATGCAAGTTTTGTTTGAGTTCAACTATACACTGACCAGAGACTGAATGGTATTGTTATTCAAATTTTTGTGAAGATCATGTTTAATTTTTCTGAGCAAAAAAAATGATTTTTTTCATCTGTTTTGCTGTAAGGGAGTCACAGTGGTCACCAGAAATAGAATGTTCAGATGCATTAGGTAATTTTAAGATTGAGTTCTGTATTCATGCATCGACTTAGTGCTGGATCATGTTACTGTGTTCACATGTATCATATACTGCAGAATGACTAATTATGAAATAGTGTTTGCAGCATGAGCAGCTTCAAAAAAATCAGACTCCATCAACCAGGACATCCCAAATTAATTTTGCTAGGCTTTGCTTGCTTCACCAATTACTTGTCTTTCCTTGAATCACAGCTTTAAAATTGCATGAAACTTCCACCATTGTCAAACGTCCTTTAAATTCTTACCTCTGAGTAATAATTTTTGGTTTTTTTTCAACATTTGTCTCTTGCTTAACTTAAAAGTCAGCCTTCTTGAGCTTCAGATAGACAAAATCTGAATCTGGTGGGTCTGGTGGCTGTGGCCCAGACATAATTAAGCTAACACAGCCTATTAGTTTCCCTTATTTTGATAGCATTTTTGTGGCCACAGCATTTATGAACTTAGGTAATTCATTACACTGAGGGAAAGCTAATTTTTCTTACTTATACCACTTTATTGTGACACTGAAGAGACTAGGCGAAGTACAATGAATTTATATGGCAGTATGGGTGAATAATTTAAAAATCAAATTGATTCTCAAAACATTATAGTAGTATGGTGCACAATGGGAAATTAATATGTGAAAATATATGCCTATATTTTCACATGTGAAATACAAAAAAAATAAATTGAAGAAAGGCATTAAACAAATTCATGAAAATATGTATGCTATCCCATATATTATGCATAAATACAGTCTTGTCTTGAATTCTCTCACGCCAGCTTTAATACAAATGGAGTTAAATGCTAAATACCTGATGTGCCCTGCCATGCAAAGTGGCAATTCTGTGTAGTGTTACCTTTGTGCAGCTCTCTGTCATTTAATCTAGTTAAGTATTGCATATAGGTAAGTTTCGCAAGCACTGTAGTGGGCCATGAAATATTGTTTTTGTTTTACTTTTGGCTTGATGACAAACCCTATTCAGTCCCTGCAGGTTGTTTGCAGGCTCCGGAACTTGATTTTTCTTCTATTCATTCTTGTGAAGCATCATAGCAAATAAACTTCTCTCATTCATTGTGGACAAATTTTATTAGCTCACAAAGAAAACTAACAGATGAATGGATGGACTTAACTGGTTAGAAATAATTATTATGTACATTGGAATATATTTTCACATATTAAAGATCATTATTTTGGTTTGTTTGAAAAGCATGTCATTGTATAAATGTTAAATTGGTTTTACATTTACCATGTATATTTACAGACAAGTTGGGTTCAAATGCAAACAGTGCAGTTCATGCTGCACATAATAAGTTATTAATTTCTGCTGATTAATCCTAACACTAAAACAATGCAGATTTGCACATAAGTTTCCATTGAGCAGATTGGAAAAAAAGTGTGTGGTAGATTTACATTAAATTTACAAAATTTCACGATTGATAATTAGGTCCATTCCAGTAAAATTGGCTTGGGATGTGCATAGATGTAATTAAGAACTGTTGTTTTCATATAAACTCTCTGAATGATCCAAGTACCCTGGCATATATTTTTAAAAGTGCATTACCTGGGGACCAAGTGTGTTTAAATGGAACAGCCCTTAAAATTATTGTAGCTATTTGAATTGAAAATATTGCAGTGCTTAATTCTTGAAACTTTATTCCAGGTTGTTAGTTTTGATGGGTCCACAACTGTCCAGGAGTTCCTACACTGTCTTGGTAAAATTCTTGCAGTCCGTGACTGTTTGCAGTCTGGTTTTGCTCTTTTTTCTGATGATCCAGCAAAGAGTAACATGGAATACTGTCTCCAGAAACACATAAAGGTGTGTGTACTTGATAAATAGATCTCATAAAGTAGTTTTCATAGAAACTGCAGAATAAGGCCTGAATAGTGCAGCAGTAATGCACTTGCTTTGCACCTCCATTTTTCAGGGTTTGAGCCTGGGTTTAAGCATGTCCAGAAATCTCAGACTACCATAGCATGTCATGCAAGTTTGCAAAACTTGAGTGTGCAATCTGCATTAAATACATTCAGTTTGTTTAGAATAAATATATCAGTATATATCTTGTAATCATGTCATGTAATTGCTTCCTTTTAAAATCTGCATTCTTTGTGCACTTTTTTCTTGAGGTATATGTTGTTTTTAATGATATTTAGCATAATTTATCCTTGCTTACATGTTTCAAAGATTTTCCTTTGACTGTTTTCACCATACTGTACATCTTGTTGCATTACACTTTATTCCCAACTTGTAAAGTTAAAAGTTAAATTTCAATATAAAATGACATATAAGTGATGTAAAAGAAATTATAGGATTAGTTAATAGCAGCCATTATTTGCTTTTTGTATAGCTTAAATTAGCAGATTGCTAGACATGGCTATTACATTCAGGCTAAAATTTGCATCCCAGGCAGAGTCAGCAGAAAAAAATAGTAAATTGTATATTAACATTTTTTAGTCTTCTACATGATGAATCTAGTACCATACATCACAAGTCCTGTTCCATGCTTCCTGAGACCTGTAGCATACATTAGAAGGATACCTGGCCTAAACCATATATTATGACTCCTGTATTGCATGTCCTGTTTAATATATCACATGTCCTATACCATACATCACAAGTCTTGCACCATGCATATCCTATGCCATTCATAATGAGTCCTATACCACACATCATTAGACAGTTCAGAGATGAGAGTTTTTTTTTACAAACACTTGAAATTGTTTCACCATTAGGTCTGTGATGTGATCTCTAAGTGGGAGGAAGCATTTCGTGAACATCACTCTGGGAAACTTGATACCAGCAAGACCATACGACTTTTGTACAAAAACAGGTACATTATCTAAATTTATGGTGTAACAACCTTTTAAAGTTATTTAGCACTGAATAGCTGGAATTAACCCTATGCATGGATACACACATACTTAAAATAGCTTGAAAGCAAATTAGTAATCAGATAGAGCAAGCAAAATGTTTAGCATTTCACTGCAACAAGTTTTCAGCATAAAACTTTTTTTATATTTAACATGGAGGCAGGGACATACATCACTGCAGTAATGATTATAGTTTAAATCTTATATGGAAAAAAAATATCAAGATTTACAAATATCATGCATGATATTTCAGATTACACTTTTGTTATGTGAACTCAGCTGATCTTACTAGTTTATATTAACAAGTTAGATTTGTTATTTGTTATACTTTATACTATATTTATAGAGGTAAATGTTTGTCTGTTAACTGCATACATTTTGTGGACTCTAAAAAATTCCATTTTTTAGATTGTACTTAAAGAGCACAAGCCGTTTTGAGACTGAGAAAGAGAAACTTCTTCTTACATACCAAGTGAATGATGAGATCATCAATGGCCAGTTTCCGCTGAACCGAGACTTGGCATTAGAACTGGCTTCACTCATGGCTCAGGTATGCAGTGAGAGGTCACAAATAATAGCTTAAATTTGCATAAATTTTTTTAAACATATAATTTAACCAGATGAAATAGTATTCAAATTTAGTGAATTTTTGTATCACAATATTGTTATATTACATACACAAATGTTGCATATATATTTATTCCTATTTTTAACAGCATTTCATTTATATCAGATATTTTGGTCCCTTTTATTATGTGCAAAAGGTTTTAAATTTTCTGTTCATGATACCTCTCAACGTAGTTATGAAGTTCATCAAGAAATCATTTGCTGTTGTTATTTTTCTTAAATTATCTCAATCCATCAGTTAGTTTGAAAAGAACCATTTCAAAGATCTGTAACCAAATCTCTGTTGTAAGGGTTTGAAACATTTATTTTCTTTTCAACTAAATCTGATGATTTGAGGTTAAACTGAGAAATAAATTTTGTTGTAATGTGAAAGTCAGATTTTCTTTTTTGCAGATAGAGTTTGGAGACCTAAAGACCCCTGATTCAGCTGGTAACTCAAGTAGCATAGGGCTTCAGATATCAACTGCTCTAGACCGATTCTTCCCCAAGAAATATCGCCTTAATGTAGAGGATGGAGACAGGTTCTTTTTTCATTAGATTCTGTCTCAGGATAGAGATTGCTTTAGCAAAATTACTTTGGAACAAATCTCATAGACTATCAAGATTTACCATTAAGATAGAAAGGGCACTGTAAATTGAAAAAAAATAATGTATGGTGCAGTAGAGTTTTTTCTTCAGGATCTTTTATAGTAGTTACTTTATAAATAGTTTGATTTTAGACAGTAGAAAATAAAGCATTTGTATATGCCAACCATAAAGCAGAGCATATTGAGTCCATTCATCCATCTGTATGTTACTGATTTTGTCTCCACACAGTAACTAAAGTTTACACCATTTATAGTTACCAAACTTTATTGTGGCTATCACTTATGGAATTGGAGAAGTCTGTTAGTTTCAGGATGAAAAAATGTCAAGGTCACTTTGTGACTGAAACGAGAAAGATGGTTTCTACACAATAACTATGTCAAACATCTGGAGCAAAGTTGGCAATAGATTGTGTGAGAGAAATCAATTATTATTTTGTCAAAAAATCAATGATCTTAAGTGAAAGAATTAAGATTTTTGTGTAGACATTTCAGTTAACAACCATGCACCTTCACAAAAGTTTTTGGATAACATTGTCATAGAATATAGATGGAACTGGAAAAGTCATTATTATAATTTTCTGTATTTTAAGCAAATAATAATTGTACATTGTAAGTTTAGTAGAGAAAGGTCCGAGTCCTATAATGCTCAAAGAACTAATGAAACAAATCTAGTTGTTGAAATTCAGTATGGAAAATTGTTTAAAATTAATAATTAGATCAGTTTGATTGAAATACTTATAAATTCCCAAGAGATATGAAACACAAGAAATACATATTTAGTTCTGCATTAATTTGTAATATGTTATTTCCTGGTGAAATTCACTCCTAGATATGCAGCTAGTGCATTACAGGTCAAAAGTTTTAGTCTTACCCACAGTGGAGGTGCTAAGCATCTCTTTTATACAGCTGACTCAACATTTACATTCTTTTTTCTTCTTTTCTTTAAAGAAAGGGTGACATATTCCAATATCTTTACACATGAGACTTTGTCTCAATATGTAAGTAATATAGTTTCAAAAATATAATTTTTGTAATGTTAGTGGTGTCAGTGACCTAATTGATTAGCAAAGCATGGACTGCTCAGGTGACCAAAATGGTTAGAGCATATGCCTTGGATGTATGAATTCATGGGTTCAAACCCTGGCTGAGTCATACCAAAGACTAATAAAAATGGTACTTTCATCAGTTCAGCTTAAGAGGTTAGTGTTAGGATTAGTCGGCCTGGTGTCAGGATACATGTATGCAGCAAGATGCACCAAAGCTAAACATCACTATAAACTGCGACATAGCAGATAGTGTAGCAATATAACAGAAAAATTGTTAAAGCTGTGTTAAAAATCTAAAGCACACACACACACACACACACACACACACACACACACACACACACACACACACACACACACACACACACACACACATCAAAGCATTATTCTTCAAATTTCTCACAATCATTTCTTGAGCCAATTTCTGATGAAAGGCAAGTCATACGCTCTGTCCTAAAACTATTAGTCTTGGTCTTGTCTTCAGATTGGAAAACTACATTTATGTCAGAAAAATATATGCATAAATAAACTTTAAAATCATATCCAACAATTTTGGGGCATGAACATATTTATTGGCAAGAAAATATTGTTGCCCAAACACAGTATCTAAAACAAATGCCACAAAATACATAAAGTTGAGACCAATTCGCAAGCCTAGTGGTTAGAGTGTCCACCTTGGATGCAGGTTGCGGGTTTAATACCCGGCTGAGTAATACCAAAGACTTACAAAAATGGTACTAATAGCTGCCTCGCCTGGCACTCAACATTAAGAGGTTAGTGTTAGGACTGGTCGGCCTGGTGTCAGGATAATGTGACTGGGTAGGACATCATGCTATTTGTCTCTGGCATAATACCCCAGTGCTAGATATCACTATAAACTGCCACACTGAGACATCATAACGATATGACTGAGGAATTGTTAAAGCTACATTAAAAATCTAAACCACACACACACATACACATAAAGTTGAAACAGTTGGAATTCTTTTTTCATTATGTTTAGAATAAATATCTATAAATCAGCTGAGTAGTTTTAAATATATGGCAGATTAATTGCAAGCATTTGCTTCAATAGTTGTAATGTGACAGTTGAATCAGTTACTGATGTATTAGTCTCTCAGTTCACTGTGGCCATAAAGTTTATTTGGAATTGTTAAAAAAAATCTTTCAACAACCATGTTAAACTATATAGCAAAGAAAATGATGAATTCATATTATAGGGCACATCAATCAAATTTATGCAAATTTGAAGAACCTATCTCCATTCACTGTCACAAGAAAACAATAACTGATTGTTATGCAAACTCAGTCTACTCTTCTGATGAGGCAAATTTACAGCAGCAAGTTTTGATATGGTCACACCTGAAGTGGGGAGAGTGGTGGAGGAGGAGGACAGCTTTTTGGCTGCAATATCCTATAACACATCCTGACATCATGAGGTCTGGCACTGATTGGGAGGGGACAAAAATGGCTTTGTTCCATTGGAGATTGCATGAGATCAACTCATAAATTATTCTTGCCTGTGATGTTGAATGATGGCATGACTTAAATTGATCTAGTGTCATATTATATCCCTACAATAGAACACCTGTATTCATATGGATCAGTTTACTCATTATAGTTGTGCAATGCACCCAGGTCACTATATCACCAGTTTAGTGCTACAGTACCCAGTTTATATTATAGACTCAACTTGACCAAAAGTCATGAACTAATCCATCCATTTACATACCATCCACAGTCTGGTCAAATGGCTGATATTAAGTTGTTTAGAATGGCAACTATAACAATAGGACCCAAGTGTCAATAAACCTTTCTTTGAACTGCAGTGACTGTAATCCTATTTCAGTCAAGAATATATTATAAGCCACACATGTTATCTTTCACACAATTATCCCATCCATTGACAGACATGTAGCAAATCTGGGAGTGTTGGTACCTTCATAACTATAGATGGATTCAAAATATTTAAGTGACACACCTGTTATCTAGAATGTCATTGCTCTAGGCTTGATGCTGTTCTGGTATCAGTGGCAATTTTCTGGCAAGGAGAGCATAGCTTACCCTTGCCTGCCATTATGCACAATGGACACTCGCAGGAATCTTGTTCATGAATGGTGCTTGTGCCAAACAGGGCAGCATGACAGCTGGAGTCAGTATGCAGCTTCTTAGTTTCTCTCCATGTCAGCCTCATTCAAGAAAGAAATGAAAGTTTCTCATAACACCTTTGTCAAGTATATATCTAGGTGAGTAGGATACACTGCCACTTTATTACAGAATGGGAAAGACTTTGCCCCACCAATATATGGATCCTGCAAGTTGTTTTAAGGGTCCTTCAGATCGTATTCAGTGTCCCTCTTACATTGTCCAAGTTACTTCAGCTACAAACATCCCAAGAGATATGCAGCAGGAAATGAGCCTTGTTCTCACAAGAGAACATTACAGATTGTTTAAATTATAAAGTCACTGGGCTTTTATTCAAGATTGTTTTCAGCATCAAAGGCCAGTAGCACTATTTGGCCTTGGGTCTTAGCCTTTTCATATGGGTTCTTTGGTTGAAAAAGAAAATAGTCTTTTTTTTAAAAATACCATTCAGGAGAGATACTTTCATTCAGTTTGATCTACAAGAAGGCACACTAAAACAACTTGCTTGTTACATTTCACAAATATTCCAGGAAATTCCTGTGGTTTACTTTCAGGGAAACAGTATACCAGTTCAGGGCACACCCTTTAGGTCTCAACATCAGTCGCTATGTCTTCACACAAATTATGGACAGAGTAGTGTCTCCAGGCCTCTAACATTGAACTACACCATCTTCCTCAATGACTTGCACACAACAGGGTCCAAGAACTTAAACTGTGCTATAAGAAAGTGTGTGATTGGTTGAGGTGCATAAAAAAATTATGGGATTTCAACACTACTGAATATTAAGAAAACCTGGGGAGAATGGGTAATGGGACTGTTTAATGGCTGAATACTTGTCATATTATCACACGGAGGATAATTGTCAGTAAAGATCTTTGGTGGAGGGGGGTAGTGTATAAATGGCCTTCATTTTCAAAATACCCAACCTCTGAAAGATTGTTAACAGCATTACTCCAGAAGGTTTCAACAGCCATCACATGTACACAGAAACATTGTGAATTACATTGCTGCTTTTTGTTGTTCTTGATTTGTAGTGAAACAAAATATATTATATTCAAAGAGCCAGAACATTTATTTTGTGAGAATGTCAACATGAAAACTCTGTTCTTTTAAATTGTTCACAAGATGCCTTGATTTCGTTACAAATTAGAGTGAAATTTCTCATTCTTGAGGAAATCGATGAGTGCCAGTTCAGGAAGTTTAAATTCAGTACAACCACTTGAAATCACTGTTACATAATCAACCATATCTGTAAATCGAAGACTTTTATTCACCAAGTACTCATTTATACTTGGTTGCCTTGCCAGCTTAGATCACATTTGTGAATGAGTAGGCTAATTTTAGGTAGTTCAGTTTTATTACATAATAATATCTATGTTCAATTGATCAATTGAAATGAGGTGATCTGACACATTACTGTGACTGCCAGCTCTTACCTAGGTAGCATTAGCATGCATTTTAACTTATTTTATTCCACCTCCTTTCTTATGATTTGATTGAAAAGTCATAATTATCATGAAAATACAAAGCAAGTCCAATTTTTTGTGTAACAATAAAAGAAATACTTAGCAAGTCAGAGATCAAAACATCACAGAAATGTTTGAAGCCATAGCTGTAAAGATAGATTTATAATTTTCATGTTGAATTCAAGATGGTGTATTGCATTTATGATGATTGCAATGAAATCAAATTAAAAGATGGAACTTGAACACTAACCTAATGTGAAAAATCTATTTAACTGGTATTCTTTTTTTAAAAAGTTATTGCCACCAGTAAGAATCAGTGATGGTTTCATTCATCAAAATTTCATCAAAAAGTTATTAACACTGTACTGAGAATGTTTTTTGGAATGAAAATTTAACAAAATATAGGACTTCTCATTAATAGTTGAGAATTTCAAAATGTTGTCCATTAGAACAGTCATATTTTGTGATTATATGAGGTCACATCTGAGCCAATGGGGGAACTTCACTTAGCTTATGTGGGTGTTCTTCTATAGGTCCAGCCTCCAGGAATACAGACTTTTTACAGGTGCAAAGATGGGAGGCTGAGGTGCCTACCTCCTGTCATTATTTCAGGAGGTCAGTGGGTTGTGACCCACTCAGGATTGACTTTTTCACTCAAGTATCCTATAGAAGAAGGCCATATTGAAAGCATTTTATTGGTGGCTGGATATGCTTTATAAAAAGGGCATGCTCACACTACTCAACAATTCTACTGTAGGGAATTTTCTTTGAGATGGTTGGGATGGGGTTATCATTTCCCCAGATATATACCTCATAGTTGATGATTTTCTAAGGTGGTGGTAGTAGTTTTAGGGTTTAATGCCATTTTTTAGCACACAATAGGCTATACATGGTGGCCAGTATTGATAGTGGAAGAAGAACCCAGGAAAATCTGGGAAAGAACCACTGACCCACAAGAAGCTACTGGCAAGCTTTCCTTAGTATTCAGTCAAATCTGTGATCATATTGATTGATGATTGATAAATCTATTTTTGCTTGAAGGCTGAAAACAAAACTCTCAAAATCTTTTGTCTCATCAGTCCTGGATTGGAAGACCTGGGCAGTCATTTATCTTTCTTAGATTGTAATGGTCCCCAAACACCTCTACTCTGACCCCCCCACCAGACAAACACTTCACAGCAATAGAGATGGAAAGAATGACGAATTTCTACTGGATATGCAAGGGAATTTTTTTCCCAATAGCAGCATCAAATAGTAGAAACTGCCTCTTAAACTTTAGGGAACTGGAACTGGCCCTTTTATAAGGTAAGGAATGTAAATTCCTCAAGCTCTATTTTGCTCTACAAAGTTGTTATGATCCAGGGTAATGTATTTAAAGAAGAAACCAATTGGACAGGGTAAAATGTGTTTTTTTAAATAGTGTGACCCTGTTATAACGCAGTAGTTGGAAACCATAGACCCCGACCGTGTTATGAACCGAACTGTGTTATAACCAACCAACAAATTTGCAGGGTTATGGGGGTGGGTGGGTAATAAAAGTGGTTGCAAAAACATGTGCTTCATTGTCACAGGTACTATTTTAAATCGATGAATATTAAATGAGAAAAACACTTGCAGTGATAACAGATTGCAAATATAATATATTACTTTATTCAGAGAACCACACAATGATGCTTACATGTTTATAGTTTATACATATATAGCTAATTTAAAGCATGAATAGAGTATCAACACCATGTACTCACCAGTGAATCTCATCATTTACATTGAATCCACAATACAAGCATATCCATTGAAAATATCTGCACACATATTTAAAATATTCAGTAATTTTGTCAGATTGGTATGCGACTGAATTCAATGGGAAAAAAAAAATACCAAATAGAATGTAACGAATGATGAAGCAGTATGTCTGAAGGTTAAATAATGGTGTCTGTATCAATTTCTCACTGCTAAATTTTCTACTGTGATTTGTAATACTTTATTATTGCTTGAAAAACTCTGTAATTTTCAGCTGCTTTCTGACTATAGCAATAAATAAGGGGGTTATATTTGTAAGGAATGGACAACATTATTCACTGGTCAACTGATTGTATAAAACAACACTGCTAAGCCACATGCACATGTTATAAATCATTGACCCATAATTTGAATATGTTTAGCCCAGCAATTGACTTTGATGATGAGCAATGTACTTAAATTAACTGATTTATAAATTCAGGTGAGTTTCTTTTATCAACTGCTGCATTGTTTGTTGCTTAGTTGTGAATGCAGTTTATAGAACATATGTTGGATAATGAATGCATTGAAGATGAACACAAAGTAGACTTGATGACTTCATTGCTGATGGACCAGTAATAATAACATTAACATTTAAGAGCTGTATTCTTTCAACAATAAACAAAGATCAAAGATTTCAAAAGGCCCAGCCATGTGTTTATATACTAATATATACTAATATTTATGATGTTTATTTTGGCACAAAACTGTAAGAAATTTGTTAAATTACAAAATTTTAGAAGCCACACAATGATCATTTTTATATTAGAATCTGTATGTGATTTCCTCCCCAAAATGATAATAAACTTTCTACACATATATTTTGAACTTTTAAGAAGAAATGTTTTCCATCTACAAAAATAATACATGTATATTATATTTTGAGAGCCATGTCACAAATGTCATATTCCAATTTATAAGCAATCTGTTTTCCAAAATGATAAGAAAACGTTATGTAATTTACTTTTCATACTTAATTTTTTTGTTTATGAGAAAAATACCAGTAATAAAATAAATGAAATTTTGGGAGCCACGCCATGATCGTTTTATATTAGAATCCATGTGTGATTACCTCCATAAAATGGTAATAAACTTTCTACACATTATTTTTTGCACTTTTGAGGAGAGATGTTTTCCATGTACAAGAATAATTTGTGTATATGATATATTGGTAGCCATGCCACAATCATTTTATATTTAAATTTATAATATTTAAATTTATAAGCAATGTCTTTTCCAATATGATAATAAAATTTTATGTAATTTATTTTCCTTAATTTTTTTTTGTACAAGAGAAATACAAGTAATAAGGTGAACAAAATTTTGAGAGCCATGCCATGACTGTGATATCCGAATTTGTGTTATAATAGAGCACATTCTTGCGGGGTCACACTGTACTTACCTAATCATAATATGGATACGCCCTCCCAGTCTCCCCACAGTCAGATCCTGCTGACATAGCTTGCATTCCACTCCACTAGGACCTGATGTAGAGATGGGACTTGACACAAATCTCTATATCTAAGGGGGAGATCACTATATCTATGTGGACAGACAGGCAACCTTTAGCTTTTAATATTTGCTTGGAAGAGCCATATTTGTGAAGTAGTGGCTGTACTTCAAGGATAAGGACTAACTTGTAAAATTGAAGAACATATCATACTACAAAAATCGTTTTTTTTTCCCATGGCCATGTGTAATTGTGAAAAAGCATCTTTTTTCTCCACTGTGTAGATGGCAGAGTCAACATTAGAAACCAATATTTCAGAACAGATAGGTAGAGCTAGAAAGTGTTGTTTTTATATTGACACGAGAATTGTGATTGGTCACGGCAGGTCAAGACTTTTATCTTTTCATGTCGAACAAGATTTTGATGGTTTACCATTGGAAAGAACAAAAATTGTGTCTATTGACATGCAAGTGAAATATCTATTCTATTATAATTCTATTTTAAAGAAATTGAAGATTTAATTGTCATTTATTGTTTTGTGATCTTGTCATGTTACCTAATTAATCCACTAACTTGTAACATTCTCATATACTTTTGCTTACTATGTTGCTTCTAGGTGCAGGTTTGTGGGAATCCTGCAGTTCATGAAAAGCTGGTGTAATTTCACTATTTGCATCAAGGATATTTTATTTTAAGCAACAGAGATAGAATTTGGAAAAAATGATTTACAAAAGCAGATATATTTCTATTCTCATATCAGTGAAAGCTTTCAACAAGGACAACATTCCCATCCCCCAATTATTATTTACCAAAAATTATTGGTTCATTGGTGACTTACATACATGGTATGATTTGAACAATGAGAGATTTGACTTCATTATATTATTCATGCATATATTTGTTCCTCAGAAATTGAGATCTTGCAGGGAATTCTGTTTTCACATTCTGCTCTTCATTTTCCAGCCTGACAATAAAAGATGCAAATTATTTATTTTGTACTTAGAAGGTCATTACCTTGGTGGAAATAGGGAAAGATTTTTAATATGCACTATTTCTTACATGGGTAGCCAACCTAAAGATAACATGCTGGCACAGCCAGTGTGAACAGTAAGGCAAATATTTGTGCCTAAGTTACAGTCAAAGTGACACGGAAAATAGTCATTTGAAAAGTTGGAGATTGAGATGGTATGTAAACTTTCTGTGAAACACTTAAAACCGAGCACTTTTACTAAAGGATGTTCAAACTATATGATCATTACAATAGATAAGGCACACATGTTCAGCTGATCTTATGGCAGCTGCATAGGCAGAAGCCATTTGAAAAGATGTTGAGCCTAAATGAATCTTGCTTTTGAGTTTTCATTTTGTATTCATATTGATGTAGTCCATACCAGTCTGAGCCATTTATAAACTTTTATTATAGTTTTGCTTCTTGTTTTTCTCATTTTCCAGTATTGTTTTAATTATTTTAAAAATTGAACTCTCTATACTATATAACTCTTTTTTTTTTACTTGACGTTTTTACCTGTACCCATATTCAACAAATGCTCGTCATTCATGAACAGTAAATTAAAAAAGAAACATTTGCAAGTGGTAAATAGTTTTTAAATTGTGGATCAAAAATATTGCTTTGATTCAATGAATCACAAACATTTTGCTTGAATCACTTGAAAAATATTCTTAAAAAAGCTTTCAAAACAGAATTTGATCATTTAATCAAAAGTGCTAACTGACAGTGGAATATAAAGCTGTCACTGCTGTTGTACACCAGAAAGATTACAACTGTGATTTAACTGAACAAAATTATATTTGCCATGCGACCTCTATCTCAGTTGCCAGAATAACATTATAAAAGCTACAAACTAATACTGGTGTAAATACACACAATCTGATACACCATTTATAGTTTCCTCCATCTTTCACTCACAACTCCACTTATAATGACAAAAGTCTTTTCGAGTACTTTTAGTCTTATCAAATTTGGCACTAACTAAGTAGACCAAAGACATCAGTAGACAAGAAGCTTCTTTATCTACTGCTGGACATTCCATCAGCTGTCATCAGTTAGTTTAGTGTCATCTTAACTTTGGAGTATTGCTTCCTTTTTGTATTATATGGAGTGCAAAAACAATTTTAAAAAGTACAATTTTTAAGTTTGCTTAAAGAATTTAGTGTAAATTTTAACTCAAATTTTTCATTTTTTTTACTTCAAATTTACAGTTTTAGGTGTCATATAGAAGAAGATGCAGATTAACTTTCAACCCAATGGAAACTGACATTAGAGTAGTATGGAATTAGAATCATTATTGTTTTATTTTACACCAAACAGTCCATCCTTGATAATAATCATACTTGGACTAACCATTATTGATGTTTATTTATGATGGTCTCATTTATTGTAAAATCATGACCTTCAATATTTTGTTATCTGATAAAGTATATGAATGCATGGATCATACAGCTTATTGCAGTTCTAGATGGTAATTATGCAGACCTTTGTTTTGCCCATAATTATCAATAATAGCTATATTTCTCTTGCATGGCATTATTCATTCTTTCTTTACTTCAGCTTCTTGATAGAGAAGTTAAGAGAACGATGGGCATCACTGCGTGGCAGGTCAACTCAAGATTGTGTACGAGTGTATCTGGCTGTAGCAAGAAAGTGGCAGTTTTGCGGTGCTAGACTTTTCCTTACACGGGTACTCCAGCTTTCATTGCAAATCAGTTTTAACCCAATTTACATTTTACATTTACAATTTATATTTAACCCAATTTCATTTTCCCAACAGTGTTAAGAACAAAACAGAAGAAAGAGAACAAGATTAAAAATAGACTAACTTTGAATCTATCTTTTCATAAACATAGTACAACATTTCATTACATTGGTGCCTCATTAACAAAGCCCTAAATAAACTGCTTTCTACTTGTAGTATAGGCTTTTGATTTGGTTTGGTGCTTTACAGCACAGCAACACAAGCAGGTTATTTAGTGCTGAGGCATTTGGAGTAAAGTGCCTTGCCCAAGAACACAATGGTAATTGAACAAGACTGATATCATGGTAGGATTCTACCCTGCTCCCTTTTGGTCTTCAGGCGGTCATGCTAACTACAGGGCCGTAATGGTTTCCTGTAGCATAGATAAGATGATGGATCATAATATAGTATTGACATTAGAACCAATTATAACATGATTTCAATCATTTCTCTATTTCTGTGTGGTTATGTTTAGGACACAACCTTATTTGGACAATCAAAGGCTCCTTCATTGATAATGTGGGTTCATTTTATGACTCCCATGGATAGCATTATAAATGGAGAACTTTAGTTGTCAATGGCCCATGTTACTGGTTGTAGTAGATGTCAGCAGGTAATATATGAACAAGATACAACACAGAGAACTGACACACTTTAAATAGTCCAAATTGTACCTGGAACCAGCTGAGTTTCAGACTGGAAACACTGAGAAACCAAAATGATGTAACCTGCACCAACATTTTGTCCTGATCTGTGCTGGTGAGAAACTAGATTTTCAGAAAATGAATTTATAATGAATTACATTTCAAAATACATTTATTTACAAGACATTTTTATTTTGGTTACTATGACAACTGAAGCAGGCCAAGATGAATGCCAAGCATCTGCACAACACTGTTAATGTTCATTTTAAAAAATTAGTTTTTTTTGTTGTTTTTGTTTTGCTAGGTCAGAGACTGGACTGCATCACCAGATGATGTTTGGCTAGCCATTCAAGAAGAGGGAGTCTCAGTACTGGAATACTCAACTATGGTGAGTTTTGTACTTATTTGAAACATCCATTTGTAGTTGTATGGTACTGTCAAAGACCAATAATTGCTGCATACCAGAAACTGCCAGAGTACTAATATCTCCAACACAGGTTTTATTTTTATATACATAAATTTAAAAGCGACCTTACAAACTGATTTCTGCTTACAGAAGTTTGTTTTTGTATTGTCAGTTCCAGCATATAGTGAGTGACTCTTGGTACCAAGGCAGTTAGAGTTAATTGGCTTGCCGATGGACACAACATGGTAGCCAACCCAGGCTGATGGTAGTTATCCAACCTGTACACTTTCAGTCACATGTCTGACACATTTACAACTGAGTCATTGCAACATATTCTAACTTTCTGCTGGCTTTGAGGGTGTTGGCAGCATCATTGGTAAAATTGTATGTTGATTTTTTGAACCTCCTGCCATAATTTCGGAGTGGCATATAGTATTAACCATGTGTGTTCCATCTCTTGTCATGTCATGTTCCATCTCTTGTTTCCACTCTTCAATATCTAAATCTACCCAGATTTGGTATATTACGCTTCATTAGGAAGTCATAAGAATGGGGTTGGCTACCTGTTTTACATAGGATGCCACTTTTTTCTTTGATTAATTGCAAAATGAATGAGTACATGCCACCAGTAAGTGAGTAACAGTGTTAAAATCAAGATTTATGGCTGCTCTTCATGTGTCACAAAAAACCTCCTGATGTGCTGACCTCAGTCCTAGTCAAGTTTGATATGTACTTTTTTCCAACGATGTCATGGAATCAAGATTTTGGCCACCAGCAAGTTAGAACTTAGTCATTCATCTACATCATGCTGGGGCACCGAGTGGTCTAAAGCGCTGTCCATTACAGATTACTTCCATCTCACCTAGGTCTGTGTGAGTTGCGAATGTGGATATGTGAGAAAGCTGGCAAGTAGCTTCTCGTGGGTCGGTGGTTCTTTCTGGTGATTTCCAGGTTTCTTCCTCCACCATTAATACCGGCTGCCATGTATGGCTTATCATGTGCTGAAAATGGTTTTAAGGCCCAGAACAACAACAACAACAACAACAACAACATCATGCTGACAGAGGCTAACATGTTGCATCCATGTTAACCATTGCTCTTTTGGTGTGTCATTACTTTTTTCTTCATCTAATCACATCTTATGCTTGCTTTTATATGAATTATGCTGACTTTGGTAAAAATTTTTTTAAATAAGCAAGAAAAAGTTTTTTTGTCAGATTTATTATTATTATCTCTTTAATCCAGCATATAAAAAAGTGACTGCTGTGTAAGAAAAGTATAAGGGTACAATGATCTACCTTAGATATTCATGAACACTCCTTATTTTTTTAATAGCAGCTGTAAATGTCACATTTCCAAGAAACCAGGCTGGTTACTTAAATTCAAAAACTTGTCTCACAAATTCATTATATTTTGATAAATATATTTAGGTAGCATGCCATTTGTTATTTATAACAAAATGGTGCCAGATATTAAACAATTCTGGCATTATTGATGTGACCTATGGATGTTATACAACAACTGAAAAATGTTGGTGGAGAGGGATTTTTATTTACTTAACATGTTGGATCAGAAAAAGGACAATGAATAGCACTTTACAAATATATATAGAAGAATATGAGTGATGTATTGCAGCTCTCAGATTGAGCACATCATTTGGCTTGTTGCAGAATTTATGGAGTTGACTTAACAATCATTCAACAAAAGTTAGATGTGTAAAAATTTTGTTTTGTATGTATATACCCCTCTCCCTTTCTCACATCAGGATCCAGAAACATAGACCAAACTATATGGGAGGGAAAACGTTGCTGAAGGACTTCCTAAACAATAAGAAGTGACACCATCCCTGCTGGACATTGGGAAAATCATGGGGTGGGAGGGATGGGCTGTTGAATGGCTGAACACTCAGTTTATAATCATATTAGGGATAATTGTCAATAAAGAGTTTTTTCTAATGAGGTTGTTCAATTTTCAATATAAATCAAATTTTTTTGTTTTCTGTTAGTAAAGTATTGATGCCATGATTTCATTGCAAGTAATAGTGAAACTTTTTCTCATGCTTGAGGAAATCTTGGACTGCTTGATCAGGAATTTCAAGTTAACTACAAACTTGGAAACTTGTTAACTCCTCAGTGAACTATATCAGTGAAACAAAGATTTTATTTAACCAATTATTCATTTCACTTCATTGCCTTGCTATCTTTGATCACACTTGTCAGTGAGTAGACTAATTTATGGTAGTTTAATTATATTATGTACACATTAATATTTATGACAGTGATTAATCAGTTGCAATGAGCTGACCTGACACACAACTGGGGCTATTAGCTGTCACACATATATTTTTGTATGCCTTTTAAAATCAGGTCTACTTATAAGTCAGTACAACAATACAACAAATACTTCCACAAGTCTGATATCAAAACAATCACAGCACTTAATTTTATGTGCTCACAGAATGCTCCTGGGCATAGCTGTTATGGTAGATAGATGTATGTGACATTTGTATATGAGGACAAACTGCATTTCAGTTAACAGTTTTGATCACAATTTTCTTCATGTTCAACAAATGGGGTAAATTTTGTTATTATTTTTATAGTGAAGACAAAATGGAATCCAATACTGACCCCGCATTATAAATGAGTTTGCAAGTTATCAGGGTGCAAGTGGTATAATTTTTAATGTTTTGTGTTTGTATTATAGTACTAATCCACATGGAATTTGGCCATTTTTGACAAAACTTAGATCCATGTTAGTGTCAACAAAAAAAATTACATTTTTCATTGTTTCCTGAACTTATGTGATGTAATAGATTTTACTTTTTATTCACAGATTGTTTTTTGCTAATTATTTTATGCCTCTCTAGAAGTTGGCATGTATAATGTATGAAGATGTATCTGCTCCCCAAGTAATTATAGGTTACTGCATTTGCATGGGAAACTATGAACAAGTTTTTCAGATGGCTTTACTGCACAACCTTGGGAGTGCAGTATATCCATCTGAAAAAATGAGTTCATATTTTTCCATTCAACTGTTGTAACCTTTTTATTATATGCTCAATTTTGTTCATTACCAAAGACTTAATAATAAAATTTACAACCAGATATATTTAATAATAAAATTAATTTTATTATTAAAATAATAAAGTTCACAATTGCAGATTCCTTCAATATACAATAATAGTATTCATGCACATATAGCTCCGCCCACTGACCTTTTAACTTATAGCGTACCACATGCTCACGTGCATCAAGCACGAGGAGTGCAATATGAAGTTAATGGAGAAAAAAAAATGAGCATATAATAATATTCCTTAATATATGTTCGTCTTGTTTCACAGTTAACTTTACATTGTCAAAATCATGCAATATTACCCAATATTGAACACTTTCATATTGCACCCCATGTGCAAAGGAACTATTTTCTAACATAAACAAATTTTTTATGAATGAAGTAAGCAGATATTTGATGGACGGCCACATACCAGCAAATGTTTCATAGACCGACCCAAACTTCTTTGGCACATTCCGTGTTTACTTATTTGATGCAATGTTTCAGAGTTAGCTAGATCTAGACGCTATACAGGGTCCTCACAATAAAACTTGAGCTATACATACAAACTGTCTTTAGCTGTTAATAAAAATGGCAACAAAAAAAATTAACACCTTCATATTGCACTCCATGCACTTGATGCATGTGAGTGCATGGTATGCTGTGAAGTAAAAAGCTATATGTGCATCAATGCTATTATTTGTGCACTGAAGCAATCTACTATTGTGAACTTTATTATTTTATTAATAAAATAATAAATTTTGTTATTAAATATATTTGGTTGTGAATTTTATTATTAAATCTTTGGTAATGAAACAAGAATGAGCATATAATTAAAAGGTTACTGCATTTGAATGAAAAACTATGAATTCATCTTTTTGGATTGTCGTTCAGTATAGCCATACAAATGCAGAAACCTATAAATACATCACAGGGTGATTCAGAGGGAAGACATGGTGCTCAATGGAATATGTATCATTCATTATTCATGTTCAGTAGCATTATCTTCTCAAAATTCATGCCTTTTGTGGCCGTTTATGTCCAGATTACCCTAGTAATGTATATCCTCCAGGTGGCCTTGTACCCATTTTTAGTTAATCCGTTTCATATGGGATACGATTCCAGTTGCACTTTAATTATTCATATGGGATATGATTCCAGTTCTGTGTTCATTAAATTCCATGTACCACTTCACAGAAGTTTACATTTATTTAACTGTAATAAATCATTATTTTAACATGTACTCTATTGACAAGAAGGAAACAAAAGTCAAAGGTACACATATGATATGCTGTATCATGTAGTGATGCCATAAGTTTTAAAAAAAAAAAAGGCAGTAAAAATTAGATTTATAAATGAGTTTTAATATATGGAGTTAAGAATGAACATTGGTATTGAAGAAGCATGTTTTGGCAGTAATGTCTTTGCTTGAAAATTTAAAGTTTCATGTGGCAAATTTGTATTTCAGGCAGTGTGGATTGATATCTTTATTGCAACAAAATAATGAAATTGATGATTACTCATTATTTCAAAATTTGATTTCAAATATGAGGTTTAATATGCTGAGATCATCATGGCTGACAGTACAGCAATTGCAAGTGATGGCAATGATTTGGATGCCAAGTTTGATGAAAATATATGCAAGGGGGGGAGAATTGATATTTTATGCAGTGCAGATCATTCTTTTTACTTCAAGAAAGTTAACAGAGGTGATGAATACTGGTTAGTTGAAAATTTGAGAATTTTAAAATGCAGAGATTGAAATGGTGGACAGTACTGAAGTAGCAAGTGATGTGGATGCTGATTTTAATGAAAATATAGATAATAATGTGGGGAAAAGTGATATTTTATGCAGTGGGGATTATGACTTTTGCTACATCGAAATGAATTGAGCATATGATAATTAACTGTTTTTTTTACTTGGATATTGATGATGATGAAGACTTCGATAATTTTCATGCTAACTGGGCATTTGGAAACTTAGCAGTTCATAAATTTCACCCATGTACTAATGTTAGAGAGATAATGGATCAACATTCAAAATGTTACCTTGCCATCATTTTAAAACAAAATGGGGTAAAGATCTTCAGCAACATTCACCAGTAGTTACAAAGATAAACCTTAACACACCCACCCACTGCACCCAAACAACTATAAAGGAGTATATAGTTCATGTTTTTTGCAATGGTGTTTCATGTTTCTCATTCATGAAAGACTATTGTGGGTAAGTAATGTTCAGGATGTTCAGGACTACTTTCAGTAGCATTATGTCTCATGATCATTTAAATAAAACTTATATGCATATTTGAATTGTCAATCATGTGAAATAATTCACATTTGTCAAGCAATTAAAATTTTAAAAATCTAAATATGTATACAAATTATTATGAAATTTTACTGCATTCCTGAAAATAGACAAATTAAACTGAAAAGAACTTGATATTTTAACATTATAAATTCTTATGAAATAAAAATAGTGAAACACAATGAACAATATTGTCTACTTTCTGGTACAGATCTATTCTACTTGTACTCCAGTTCTCATTCCAGTAAATGCAATAAAATTATAATAACTTTTAACATTCTTGCTGGATTTTTCAATTTTTTTCACCATATTAAACGGCATCAAATTACATTAAACTCACATTTCATACACTTACATATAGGAGAATGAATATTGCATATAGAAAAATTGTGTTGAAAGTAAGTTGAACATAAATTTTAAATATATATTTGAGTTTACTTAACTCTGCTGCAGCTGATTTCTTTTACATTAAAAAATTTAAGTGAAAACATATATATGAATTAAAAGAAAATTGTTTGCTTTTAAATGGTATATAACCTTTAAATATTTTTGGGAAAAACTTATCCTTTATAAAGTAACACTGATCATTGCATTCTCTCATGCTGATATAGCACTAACTGAACAAATTTCAAGTTATACACAATCTCATTGGACTTAAAAGGGTTAAAATTTAAAAGTAGGATGTTGTTTTTTATTTATCTATTTCAGTAGCCAGTTTTGTCAAAATCAAGACAATGTATTAATAATATATTTCCAACTTTATTTGCAGCAACCAATAAGCAGCTATGACTACAGATCTGTGGTCACTTTCGGAGGCTGGAATGAGGACTTGATGATAGTGGTACACCAATTAGTTGAGTCTGCACCTCATCACTATGAACACAGAACTGAGAAACTTCTCTTTATTCTACCCAAATCAAAGGTATGTCAAGTACTTAGCTTTTCAAATCCTGGTTAAGCTCTCTTTCTCTGTCTGTTTCTCACTCTCTCTTTTGTATCTGCCTGTTTGTTTTTCAATCGATCAGTTGAATTAATGATTAGACGGATATTTATTAGATAATGCTCCTCTACCAAAGCATTGTTTATTTTGAATAGATCTTTGAAAATATAATAAAAATTCTGGTATGTTGTTAGCTACAATTGTTCTTACTATAATGATGTTCAAAGAAACCACCAATGGGTACTATATACTGGAATACATTGGTTGGAAAAATAGTGTTCAGTCGGTATAATGGGATCATTGACTATACCTGTGTTATAAGAATGACACTGTTATATTTAGAACATTGATTATGTTTGTGTTTTAACAAGGACAGTATTATAATGGGATCATTGAATCTACCTTTATTATAACAAGGACAGTGTTATAATGGGATCATTGACTATTGTGTTTTAACAAGGACAGTGTTATAATGGGATCACTGACTATTGTGTTTTAACAGGGACAGTGTTATAATGGGATCATTGACTTTACCATTGTTTTAACATTTACAGTATTATCATTGACTATATCTGTGTTTTAACTAGGACAGTGTTACACTGAGGTGCTTTACAGTGAGGGACCACAGTAATAAATTTGATTTCTTGGAAGACATATTGATTTGTGTAAAAAGTGAACCCATCTGATAGTAGTGTAGATCTAGGTTTGCTATAACATAAATAGTAGTGTAGATCTAGGTTTGCTATAACATAATACGTCAGCAGGGCCAGAATGATATTCTTTTTAAAATGTAATGATAAAACTTGATTGCACATATTTTGTATTGGTATGGTGTGCATAACATACCAACAATGTAGTAACCATGGGGTAAAATAGATATGTTAAGAATTATTCTGTAAATCTACTTGTGCTGTTAACTTCTGCAGAATTTGTGAAAAGAATTTATTGTTGGTATTAAATAACCATGAAGTTTTGAAGCATTTGTAAGAAGAATCTATAATCTGTATTAAATAACCATGAAATATTACAGAATTGTAAGAAGAATCAATACTATGTTAAATGTCCATAAAGTTTTGAAATTTAAGAATCTTTTGTCTGAATTAAATAGCAGTGAAGTTCTGCAGAAAATTTGCGAGAAAAATCAATCCTTAGTTGGTTTTAAATAGCCATAAAGTTGTGAAGCATTTGTAAGAAGAATCTATCTATATAAGAAGTGGTTTCTTTTAATTTCATAACCATGTCAATGTAGTTTTATAGTCATGTCGACCTGTAGCATCATGTTGCACATTTTATTCCTGTTTAGTAAATTGTGGAGAACTTAATAAATCATAGTTAAGTCCATCTTTAAGCATTTTCCAATACATATTTAAAATTTGACCCCTGTTTGACTTTGAATTTGACTCTTCAGTTGCATCATAATTTTGTTTAAGTTTAACATTTGAAAGACTGCATGTATTTAAACCAAATTTGGTATGAGATTTTACATCAAGAGGACCTCACTCAAATTTGGAACTCATCTATTCTCAATTAATGTGCACATCTTTATGACTCCTAATATGATTCTTTGCCTTTCAGTTACAAATCATTTTCTGGTCAGAAATTTTTAAAGGACTTGTTGGATTAAAATCAGATTTGTTAGGAGACATTACATTAATAAGACATAAGTCTGTGTATGTATGTGTGTTTGTGTGTGTGTGTGTGTTTGCTTGATTTTCCAACACAAGGTTTATATCCAGTGTTGGGCATTTAAATGCACACATCTCAATCCTGTCTTGCCTTGTGGTAGATGTAGAGATACAGCTAGAAAAACCAACCTAGAACATGCCAATTTTACTGGAGCTTGCCACTATAAATTGTCAGATGTCTCATTACCACTTTTATTGATGGGATTGATCAACAAATATAAAATATGCCTTATGTAACATGATCATATTGGGCAAGACATTGCACCTTACATAGAGCTTATAGTTTTGTATTTTGCAAGGGATTAGATTGTAAAGAAAAATAATTTTTCAAGTTTTGCTCACCCGTTATGCTGGCTGTTTGAAAAGGATCTTGTATATCTTGGGTATTATTAAAAGAACCATTAATTCCTGTTTATTTTGGTGTATGATGGGTGTAATTTGGGTTATAGAATATACAGCTTGACCTTAAATCAGATATACACCTATCACAAAGTTTTTAGCTCTGCTTGGTTATGTTCACCTCTTGGACTTTATTTTGTTATTCTTTATTGTACTTTAAGAAGCTGGTATTGTCTAATCTGGCAAAATTTGTTTTCCATATTTTAATAACTGCAAAAGCTAGTATACTTTAGACTGATTCAGGCTAATTTTTGAAACATGTGAGCTGCCATCTCGGATAGTTGTGTACTTATGACATGCACAATATCTATTGGAATTTCAGCCACAGTAGATGAAAGTAACATACAAGAATGCTAACACTCTTTCCATTATATATTGTTTGTCTGCGATTATTATGTCAACCTTACAAAAATATTTGGAAAATAATATCTTTTAAAGACACAATGGAGGAATGACACTGATAATGTTGAAGTCCATATTTATTTTGAAAGAAAAATCATTTTGTTCTAAATAAAATCTGCTTTCATGTGTAGATCAAAACAGATTCTGCATTTGTTGTGATAATTATTAATTTATTGTGATAATTTTTGTGATAATCAAAATTTCTTACAGCATTTTTTATATATTTTTCACAGGTGTTAGAGGCAACGCTACTTATTGCAAGTTACATCAACATCAGGGTTCAGCGTCCATCTCAGGAAGGAAATGGAATTGTTTGATGTCAGGGAAATTGTTTCAATTACAGTTTTGTTCCGTCTTTTGCCATACCCCAGTAACTACATTCAGTTTTGCTGGCATAAGGCAACAGATCTATATTGTTTCCTTTTCTATAATGCAATTGAGGTTTGTTTTAGAGCATTGTGTAAAGTTGTAACACATATGTAATGTGAACATATTCATAAGTCTCTAGTTGTTAATTTAGATGGAGTCTTTTTGAGAAGACTGGGTAATGTTGTTTTATTTTTCTTGTTAAAAAGTTATTTTTTTGATACAACTAATATTGTTGGAGCCCATAAGGTTGAGCGGTCAGTGATATCAATGTGAACTGCCACATTCTCTCAGGTGTTGACATTTGATAAACTTGATTATTTTTTTTAATGATACTCCTCACTTTGTTGCTTTCGACCAGTTTACTTTTGAGTGCTATGCATTTCCATAGTCATCTGAAGTTGCAGGCAATTAAATTAGTGGTCTTTAGCTTTACTGGTTGAAGACTTGAACAGCTTGTGTGATGGACCTGCATCTCTTGTCTGTTAGCAATGCTTTGTTATCATTGCTTCTCCAAAAACTTTGCACATTTTTTTTCTTGATGCCTAGTTAACCCTGAATGAAATTTAAGTGCTTAAAGTGGGAGACTCAACTTGACCTTGATTGCTTAAAGTGGGAGACTTGACCCTGAGTACTCAAATAGAAATTGCTGACAAACAATATTATAACTTTTTCTATGACTAATAAGCACTTACATATTTGTTTTAAAAACTTTACATCAGTTAGAAAATTCACCATTAAAGGATTGGAATTGCATGCCATTTCAGTTGACCAATCAAAATGCATATCTTATGTCATGAATACAGTGCACAAATAATGTAATGTGGATCTCAAAGATGTTACCTTACTTACACTATTGATAATATATACATAATCTTTGAATGAAGTAGTCTAGTAATTCAAGTCAGAATTAGTGGAGGGGTCTCTTGTCATGATCAGATTTTCTATGGATGATTGCACCTTGAAGAATTAATGCAAATAGCTTGAGAGAGTTTTACAAAAATGGGTTACTTTTATTGTAATACGTAATTGATAGTTTTTGAGCTTGTATCGAGACTTTATTTGTAAAAATTATACATTTTTGAGACATGAATTGTCAGACCAAAACAAAATTTGCATTTGGAATCATGATTTAAAAAATTGTAAATATCTGTTGACTTACTAATATGAATTTTTATTAAAACCAGTGTATGGAAATATCTAAACAATAATTGGAATGATGTCATTTCAGTATCTTTAGTTTGTTTCCAGAAAAATACTAATTGTGGATCAGACCAAACTTAGCATGTTGGTATGTTTTCACTAGTATGTGAACTGAGCTTAATGATCTTTCATATCTTGCTTAAGGTCAAAGGTCATGAGGAAGATATACTATATTTGTGACTTTTTAGGCATCAGGAGAGTGTTTCTTTTACCAAATTTATTTGGTTGTAGTTTCCCAAGAATGGATGATTTTAATAGTCTGTGATTAAAATAGATAAAAGAATTGAAGAAAGGGACTCTAAGTGACTTCCTACACATTTGTTTTGACAGTTGAGTTTAATTCTTGTCAGGGGACCCTTGTTTTAGTTTCAGGTCAATATATCTGAATGATTTTTTTTTTTACTGTAGTAGGTCATGCATCTTTGTATGTAAAGAGTAACTGTAAATGTGTTATTTGGAGAATTATTTCCCAATTTTTTCTAGGAATGAATTGTCATTTGACCCGTAAAATACCAATGCATTTTTTTATGAATATTATTGTCCATATGATGTGCAATATTATTATGCCGAAAATACTTAAGTTAGCTGTGTACTCATTAGATTTTTGTCTTTTATAAATATTTTACCAGTAGTATAGAATAAAGTACCTGCAATAATTGTATTTATGTTGCCATTTATATGCAAAGTGTCATTAGATTCTCATATTCCAATTACAATTTTTTTTATTTATCCCATAAGATCAGTAGTATACCCAGTTTATTGGGGGAAACAAATTACTTACAGCAAAATGAAAGTTCAGTCTTGAATGTGCAGTTTTGACCTTTATATTAATAGTAACCCCTATTCTGCAAACATTGGTGGTTTGTTTGGGAGAAAAAGAATGAAAAACAAAACCTTGTAAATATATGAGGAAGGAATAACAGTTGTTTAAAGTGAGTGACATTTTCACAAACTAATCATTTTATTGACATCTTTTTAACTTATAAATATGCAATTTTACTTTTTAATCAGAAAACAAAACACAGACTTGAAATGTGTGCTTGGAACAAGGATGCCCCATCACAGTGATCTCGTTTAAATATGGTAACACTATAACCATTTTACATGAGTAGCAGGGCATTAATGAGTGCTAAACATTCCTGGTGACACAGAAATGGTGATGATATCTGTACTGATTATTTAGTCAGATGTATTTAATAATGATAGTATTTATACAGATTATTCAGTCAGAAGTATTGGACTGTGACAATATTTATACTGATTATTCAGTCAGATGTATTGGACTATGACAATATTAGTACTGATTATTCAGTCAGATGTATTGGACTGTGACAATATTTGTACTGATTATTCAGTCAGATGTATTGGACTGTGACAATATTTGTACTGATTATTCAGTCAGCTGTTGGACTATGACAGTATTTTTATGTATTGGATGGTGACAATATTTGTACTGATTATTCAGTCATGTATTGGACAGTGACAGTATTTGTACTAATTATTCAGTCAGATGCATTGGACTGAGACAATATTTATACTGATTATTCAGTCATGTATTGGACAGTGACAGTATTTGTACTGATTATTCAGTCAGATGTTGGACTATGACAGTATTTATACTGATAATTCAGTCAGATGCATTGGACTGTGACAATATTTATACTGATTATTCAGTCAGATGCATTGGACTATGACAATATTTATACATATTAATCAGTCAGATGTATTGGACTATAACAATAATTGTACTAATTATTCAGTCAGATCTTGGACTATGACAGTATTTTTATGTATTGGACAGTGACAATATTTGTACTGATTATTCAGTCATGTATTGGACGGTGACAGTATGTGTACTGATTATTCAGTCAGCTGTAAAATTTATGCTGATTATTTAGTCAGATGTATTGGATGGTGAGAGTATTTGAGCTGATTATTCAGTCAGATATATTGAACATCGACAGTATTTGTACTCATTTTTTTTAGTTAGATTTGTTAGACAGGGATGGTATTTTTGCTGATGATTCAGTTGGATCTCTTTGACTGTAATGGCATTTATACTGATTTTTCAGTTAGACTTGTAGGGCAGGTTTTACATCCAGGTAGTTTTTCAGAGGTGATCTCTCATTGGCTGTGGAGAAAGTTTTTTCTTTATTCCTCAAGGAATTATAAAGTTTAGGACTTCATTTAAATACTAATACTGACCTTACATGGTGTTTATGTTAGGTTTTTAAAATATTAAAGTTTTTTTTAAAAATCAACACAGTTATGTAGTTTATGCAAGTATGTTGACTTCAATTTTGTTTCAAAATGTGGTGACTGAAGGAAATACAAGTAATTCACCATTATTGAATGAGTTGGTCCTTGTAAGGTAAACAGTAAATGATAGTTGATCTTATCATGAAAAAAACCACCTATTGAGAATATTCCATGTAGCATAACACAAAAAAGTTAAAATTCGGAAATTGATGAATATTTCACATGATTATTTTTGATAAATTATTTATGTATACACTTTATGCATTATGGTCACATATATTTAGCTGCTTTGGCTTAGAATGGATAATTATTATGACTTTTAAAAGATAGCACAGAATAGTTTTATTCTTTGGCAATGTGAATAAGAGCATTTATCTGCCTTTGAACAGAGGTTTATTACAGAATTTAATATAGAATCAGAAATATGTGTAAAGATAACATTTCAGCCATTTTGTTGAGATTATATTTCATGGGCTCAGATTGTACTGTAAGATCCAATCTACAATACTGTTTGCATTGTTGATTTAATTTCATTGATATACTACCCACAAAGAAAACAAAATTAAATCATTCATTTACCATATAAACTTCCTTATAAATTATATACAGCTGTATAAACCCAGATCTATCATCATGTAATGCACTGGCAGGCTGTGCAGTTTGTTAGAAGTACTCAATAGAACAAATAAAAAACCCTGATCTGCCAGCACATTATGTAATGGCAGATCAAAGTCTGTGTTATTTGCAGTTTGATTCGACTTTTGGGTATTGATATTATATTTCTGGTTTTATGTTCTCCTGTTGGATGCTTATACTGAATGCTTGAAAAGACCTATTATTGATCATTATTACTTGAAACTACAGCATGCAAAATTGGAATTCAAGAAAAGAAGAAACACATCAAGTTGGTCTCAGATTTGCCTCCCACGCATGTTTTTTTTTTCTTAAACAGTAGTGGTACATCATTTATATTCTTGTTGCACCATATCTTGGACCAATACAATTATTACATAGGGCAAAACATGTCATTTTCTAACACCATTGGAACTGTTATTAATTTATTAGCAATATATGATCTTAGTAATGATAAAACCTGACAGTTGAATACTAGTATTGGAATCCACCAATGATTTTTTTTGTATTGTAAATATCTCAAATGTAGAGATAATATAAGAATTGGTTTTAAGAACAGAGAGATTAATGTACAGATTTTTTTTCAGGTAGCTTTTAAGTATGATAATTGGACAGTTCTCTCAGTGTACATATAAGAATATTTCTGTATGTGATCCAGATCCATAGAAGAGTGAATAGTAAATACTCATTTGCATTATTTTTCCACAACTTATTGTTAAAATGTTGAATTAAAAGAACTAGTCATTTCTTTCAATTTTTTTTCGTTTTTTTTATTTTCCTATTCCACCTTTGTTTTTGTCTCACCAAAGGCAAGACATAGTATTCACAATATTGGTCTGTCCAGTAAAAACATTTTGGCAACAATTTTGTTTTCCCACATGATGAAGTTTGTTGCAGGTATAGAAATGGGTATTGTTCATCTATTCAACACACTTTCATTTCTGGAGCAAAACAATTCATGATGTCTGTGAGAAATATGATAAAAATACTATACTAGTCATTTTACAAGTCATTTCTTTTGTTGATTCTCTTTATATTTAGTTTTCTTTTTTTATCCATGTATCCATTTTTGGAAGATGACATTTTATTTTCATGGTCAAAGTCATTGAAAGATACTCTTTGAACTTTGGTACACTCATTAAATTTCTGGCCTAGATTGCCTTTGCTATTCACAATTCTTCAGTTTAATATTTTTTAACGTCTTTGTCTATTTGGCTGTCCAGTGGTCCATTAATCATACATGTACTTCAGTTTCTAAGTAAAAATTACAAAACCATTTTAAGACAATCCTATGAAATTCTGCTTTTATATTAGACTCATGATTTAAATGCTTCTTTTGCTATTCACTATTCTTCATTTTTAATATTTGTAATATTTTGTCTTTAAACATCCATCCACCATTTACAATTTCCTTGTAGATATTAAAACTTTTGGTGCCTAACAATTCCTGGTATATGTTATAAGTACATGTATAATACATGTATATCAAATCTCATGCAAATCATTCTATCATCTTGTTTAAAAGCGCATATGTGTTTGCATGAGAAATCATCATCAGAGTTCAGTTTGTCCACAAATTAATATTTTTTTGGTTCTGGTATAATGGTAAATTTAATTTCAGATCTTTATTGTGTTCACAAACTATATAAATAACTTGACATAGTTCACACAGTAACTTGAAATGTACTTGAATTTCGATTCATCCTTGAAAAGTACTTGAAAATAAGCCTCAGTCTTTGAAAAACAATAAAATTAATCGACAAACGAAGGTACAAAAGTTTTTTTCATACCATTAAATAATGTAATTGAAGTAAAACTGTTTGCTATTGGGCAGTTTACAACACTGACCAATCGAATATTTATAATTGATCATGGACCTGATTATAGAGTGCATTAAAAAGTGCACAAGTCTTTCCCAATGGTCATTCTTTTTCATCAATTTATTTTCTTTGTACTTTAAATCATGGTGAATCAGTTGTTCAAATCTGAAAACAAAAGATAGTGAAAAATATATACAAAAATAGTCATAAGTTGTTCTTATTGCATGTCCAAGTTTCTGATTTTCGACATGATCTAAAATTCAAAAGTTTGATGGATGTCCATTATTGACTTTTTTAGCCTCTTGCCTAAACTTTGGGCTTAAATTATTGTCATATACCTGTTAACAGAAAGGATGCTTTCTGCACAATGTACTTAATCTACGTGTAAATTTATCTGTATAATTTAGATGAGCATGAATGCATCATATCATGCTACAAAGTTTTTCAGAAATCGATTTTTGTCCACTGCGGACAACTTCAGGTTTGCATAAATTATGTAAATTGTTATAAACCAGGTCGGCCAATGTGTTTTCTTGAAGTGTGTTGGAGAGAGTAGGTGGGCTTCGGCAATCTCAGTAAACTCTGATTGCTACCAAATATTTGGGAGGCTGCATTCACACCTGCCAAATGATAAACAAGTGTACATGGCATTGAGAATACTGAAGATTTATCTGGGTATTTTTTGTGAGAGCCTAACCTTTTCACTTAGACCAAAATGCCTGGGAAGTGCTTGTTCTTCCCCAATTGGTGTCAAAAACAAGAATAAAAGACCTGGTAATTAATTTCCCATATACTTGAAAGTGAAATATTGGTGGATTATACCTCCATAATGACACATTCTACAATTTGCTTTTACCAAATAATAGGGTTATCAACTCTGAATCTCAATCAAAATTTCCATCCTGTTGATTTTTGTTTATAAGTGTTGTGCACTTTTTTGTCTCATCCGATTTATTGGGTATTATCAATCACTGCAGTGTCTTAGATTGACAATATGCCAGGCCATATTTACATGAAACTGAAAAATTTCCCATAAATTTTGAGTAAGCAGCTGCTTCTGATTTAAATTAATGTCAATTAGTGGCCCGTAATTTTTGTTTACTGGCTCATCACTATTAGTGCTCAGTCTCTCTATAATAAAGTCTCAAGCCTATTGCACAAATATTTAGAATCCCCTTGTCAGGAAATTATATATTTGGACTATTAACGGTTTAACAACTTTTCAGTCATATCGATATGATATCTGCGATGTGGTAGTTTATAGTGATGTGTAGCACTGGGGAATCATACCACATACATGTAGCATAATGTCCCACCCAGTAACATTATCCTGACACCAGGCCGACCAGTCCTATCACTAATCTCTTAATGTTGGGCGCCTAACAAGGCAGCTGTTATTACCATTTTATAAGTCTTTGTTATGACTCAGGCTGGGTTCGAACCCGCAACCTCCCACATCTGAGGCGGATGTCTTAACCACTAGGCCACCTGAGCAATCTAGCGATGGAGGTGGCTAAAACGTTGAAAGTGTGTGTGCTCATATATAACTTTTCTAAAATTAAATGTAATGTTAAATGTTTTGATTTTTTTTTGTTGTTGTTGGTGGTGGTTTTGGCAGAATGAATTTGAGTACAAGCTTATCTTTATCCCTTTGTAGCATACCATGCCATACTAGTTGCGGAATGGCGTGCGGATGCATTGAAGGTGACTGACGTCAAGCCCTTTTGCTATAAATGGCACATGGGAGATGCACAGTTTGATTTTTCATTATTTTTCCAATCTCTTGAATAAGTTATGGGAACTTTGTCCCAATTAACAGCCGCTTTTTTGTTTGTCCACGTTGAACTGATTAATACGTCCTGTAAACACAAGTGCTGATTTTCCTGATACAAACCACTGCCAGTAAGCTTCGAATATTAGAAATTCTTGGAAATAAGTTTACAAATTCTGACAAATTGAATCGAAGTCTATGTCATTTATGGCATATAATGAGCCGACATTTTTTTCCCCAAAAATGATTTGGAGTATTCTCTTACGGGCCTGTACACACGCCCCATCTTCTTCAAGATGTCATTGTACATTGTCATAAATGTGTTTATACATAAAAATAATTTTGCCTGAGAGAAGTTTGGCTTTCATGGCATTCGTCATGCTCTGTTCTATGTTACTTCCAATCGTTAATCGAGCTTAGTGCCCAAACCGATCGCTAACTTGTGAGAAAACTTTCTGCAAGTTGCTTCTTTAGCATCACAATGGATCATAAATGGCTTCGAGATCACCAGAAACTCATTGGCTCTATAGTTTATCACATTTTGTTGTTTTGCAGACCCCCCTCCCCGATACATAGAAACGTCACAAGATAAGACTTCTATCAACGCTCAGAACACTGTACTTCACAGTTTCTGATAACATGATCCATATATTGATTGCTATAAACAAAGACAACAAGTTTTTTTGTGCTTCGTTACTTCTTGGATGATTGGATTATTGTGAAGCTCACTAAAAACATTGACCACGTCATCATTTTTTTTTATTCTGCAGTCAACAGTTTCTTCACATTTACGCTTCACGTCTCTGAATTTCTTCTTGATTATTTGTTGAGTAGATTTTGGAGCCGTGGCACTATTGTATTCCATACGTTCTTTGAGAACGTTTTTGACTTTCTCAAGATTTGCCATTTCATCTGCTCTCTGAAGAATTTTTGTGTCTGTCCTTATATATGACTCCGGTTTCTTGGAATTTCCGAGTTGTTTAAAGATTATTGGTGGTATGCCGCAGTATTCACACAATCGCATTACCCCTTTTCTAGTAGATTGGAATCTGGCAATCCAGTAATTGTTCTTACACGTTTTTTGAGTAATTTTCTGTAATCATTTTAGTATAATGTCCATGAAGTATGTAACCACTCGATGGCTAAGGCTATAATTATTGGTTACTGCATTGGTATGGGAAAATTTTAACGAGTTTTTCGGATGTAAATATTGCACGACCTTGAGAACGAGTTCATATTTTCCCATACAAATGCAGTGACCTTTTTATTATATGCTCATTTTTTAAAAAATTATACCTTAGGCTTAATTATATAAACAAAACAAAATACACTGCAATAAACAAAATAGCAAGGTATGCCGTATTCCAAACTAAATACACAAGCGCATATTCATCATTATACAGCAAGAATATTATTAATGAGAACATAACTCCGCCCAAAAAATTGAATTTAGTAGCGTGCTAGATATAATTTTCGAAAGGAAATAATGTCAACAGTTTCACAGTTTATAGTGATGTCTAGCGCTGGGACATCATGCCATAGACATATAGCATGATGTCCCACCCATTCACATAATCCTGACACAAGGTCGACCAGTCCTAACACTAACCTTTTAATGCTGATCGTCAAGTGAGGCAGCTGTTAGTACCCTTTTTTTTTCTCAAGTCTTTGGTATGACTCAGCCGAACCCACAACCTCCCGCATTCGAGGCGGACGCTCTAACCACTAGTCCACCGGAGCGGTCGATAGTTGAATATCTTACTGGCAAGTCTTTAAACGGTTCAAATGTCGTGTTCAAAGATACGTTTGCTAAGTTGTTCACGCTATTGTCCGAAGGGTAAGATACCAGCACAGTGAGCCAACATTGGCCATGCAGACAAAAAACCGCCAATTTTTGCACAGTAAATAAAGGTAGCTTCAAAAGATGGTGATAAACATTGTATGCCTTTCCGTTGGGGGATGATTCATGTAAAGCGTTCCAGTGCGTACCATACATAGCGTAACTGAATTATTCTGCTTTCGTCTCCACAGATTAAAAGTGACACTGAATTGAATAAGCAATCACCGTTACCTCTTACGATAATAGGGTCACCACTAACTTCATGAAAGTATTTCATCATCATTTCCTTTTCAATACCATCCGATGTGAAGGGCGTTTTCCCCTCCCCCCTCAAGTATATATTGCATACTATTTGAACTGAGTCTTAAAGAGGTACATGCGCTAGACTGTCCGTAATCAAAAGATCAATTTTTCAGGGAGTGGGCACAAGTGAAATACAAAGAAGAAAAACACTTAAGTAGTTAGACTCACACGATCAATAAGTATTGGACTGTGGTATTCAATAATACAAAAAAATAATACACATTACACGCGTACGCGTACACAATAGCTTTAGATGTGCGATGTTCGGAATAAATTTATGTGTTTCACTTTTGAGCTTGACCTTAATCCGATTATAATTACGTAACAGATTGAGTTGTGGACAATTGATTTAATTAATTAATGCTCCAAGTCTGGTGTATTTATCAATGGAATCTTCAATGTGATGAAAGATAACTTGTTGCTTTGTTCTAACTGAATTAATTTTTTCAGTTACTCAAGGAAACTGAGTAATTATGTGCATTTCAACAAACTGGTCTTGACCATCGACGATTTTTTTACGGTATGACATTTTGGAAACTGTTAAAAACGATTAAATTTGGGTTATAATTAGTCTTCAATGAGATTGGTATAATTTACATTTTTTTCTTTGTGTATTAGATATACACATAAGTAGGAGGTACACCAGATTGACAAAAACAGTATTTTATATGTTAGACTTAAGGAATGTTTGTGAATCAAAAGAGCTAAGATATGCTAAATAAGTAAGGATTTAATTTTTAAAGGAAGACTGATCCATCTTAAATATAATAAATGCAAAATTATAAACTAATATAATAAACATTTATAACCGAGCATATATGAAAGATATGGAAAAAACAGCCAACTTTAAAATAATTAAAATGGGTAAAAATTTAAGTAATAATTTGATAGATTATTTAGAAGACAAGAGAAACATAAAAACGAATATATATTTATGCACAGAAATAACAATGGGGAGCAGGCTTGACAGATTTTATCTCACCGATACCGTTAAAAAATATTTAAAAAACTAATACAACTGAATAAAAAAGAATATCACAAAATAATATATTTGCAGTTATCACTAACTCATACAGAAAAGTAATACTATACTAATAAAAGCAAACATGCCCACAAAGAAAAAGAATCAATGTTAAAAGATCTGTTGGACAAGGGTGCCCTTTGTCTGTCATTAGTAGTAAAGGGGGATAATATACACACGTAGACTATGTTAAATTGGGGGGGGGGAGTTGTACAATACGGACAAAAATTATACCGACAATGGGAATTAACATTACAGACAGGGTCTTTATAATATATGGACAAGGAAATTTTGACAAGGTGGGATATTATACGGACAAGGGAAAATTTAACATAGGAATAGGGTGGGACGCTCTATGGACAAGGAAAATTTAATATGATGGAACTATAAGGGTACTATACGGAAATACACACACATACACATACTCGCACGCAGACAAGCATTTACAAAAATACACACGTACGCGCACGCACACAAACTAATATGCACACACATACACACAAACACGTACAAACGTACGTGCACACACGTACGCGCACGCATACAAACAAAAATGCACAAACATTTTTTGTTAAGGGATAATTATTTTTGTTAATGATAAAACAAACACATAGAGACAAACGCATGCAACGTACGCGAGTGCTCGCACACTCACACGCACACATAAACGTACGTGTAGACACACAAACCCAGACGAAAAGTATACATATAAACATACGCACTCTAACATACACACAAACACACACATACACAAACCACAACATTTAGAAAGTTCATTTTTCTTTTTTGTCTTTCCATTCTCTCCTTTTCTGAAGTAGGTCACTGTCACAGGTTTTTCCTCTTCTTCCTCAGTTTGTTCTCATCTTCTTTTCTTCTCTTTCTGCACATGTCTGGGTTCTTCATTTTCGGAGGGTACCTCTTGTTCGTGTTTGGAACCCCTCTCTACTTTCTGTTCCTGTGTGTTTCTTAAGGCATTCTGAAGACCAATGTTCGTTCTCTTGACGGTGATAGCTGGTATCTTGACTTTTGTCTCTTTTGACACTTGGTTTACTTTTTTGATGTGGACATTCAGAAAACTAATGGTCTTTCTTCTGACAGATATAGCAAGTATTTTGACCTTTATTTTGAAAGAAAGGAGAATTGTTCGTCGGATTCTCTGATGAAAACCTTCGTATGACACCTCGTAAAGCTCTGATCAGAAGTTTGATCTGTGTTGGCTCTTCCATCTTTATTAGTATTTTGAGTGAAATGAATACTTTAAGGAACACATTGACCCTTTATATAGGTAAGACACTGACATTATATTTTTTAGATATAAAGTGGATAATGACATTTAAAATCTAGTCGTTTGACTTCTTGCACTCAAGATGAAACAATCGCATCATTTTGTGGAGAAAGGAGAATAAGTAAAAAGGCAGAAACGTGACCCATAGCCTCGCACAGTATCTAAAATATTAGTCCAAATTCATTCCAGAGATTTAAAAGATGACACGAGTGAGACAGAATCTAGACCTAGAAATTCTTCGTGAAAGCAAAGTCTTCTAGTAAGCCCTGAAAACTATTACCACATACAAGAGTAGGATAAACACTTCCCTAGAATTTTTGGGACCAGAGCCTACACGTACACGGTGAAATTTTAAGTTTTCAAGTCCGACGTTGCGCTGGTAAAAACAGGAATTGATCACTGATGTTTGGGATTCTTTGTTAAACACACTGAAACGGCATTATGAAGCCAGAAGACGATCGCTTGAGACTTTCCATTTATCACTACAGTTTAAAGTCGCCTGTTTGGATCTACTTTAGCAGCCCAGCAGAATTGATACATTCTAAAGTCAGAGACGAGATTCAACACGTAAAACAGTCAAACAAGTTTCACATCACCGATTGAAAAGTGACCCACATTTCTGTTCCCAAAGGGAACGGACGCAAAAGGTGTTATTGGTGGACGACCTTCGTAACATCAAGTGCGGCATTATCCAAATTAACAAATCTCAAGACGTATTTAGCCCGTGTCATCGTGGTGGGACGAACAAATGCTGACAAGAACGACACTGTAACAGAATTGAAATTTCGACTAAATCAACAGCACAAATACAATGTAATTGTAGATATATAGGACATAACTTATTTACAGTAACTTGGGTCAGCGTAGAAATGTTTAAAGCTCTGGGCCTGGGATACTAATTGTTAGAAGTGTACAAAATTTACCACATTCTCAAGACAAAGTAGTACCACAAGGGTGACAAGACTCAGAAAGACCTTTTTGCTGACCACATGTATACCTGTATGAAACTGAAACAAGAAGCCAGAGGTTATCCTTCTTGGTTCTGCACTCCTGAAGAACTAGAGAAATGCAGAGAGAAATACTTGGAACAGGAAGGCATCACTGTAGACCACATGAAGAAACGAAGGAAGGCGATCGTTTGATAAAGTGATGTTAAATTTTGTTTGGGGTAATACGGCATAACGAACGTGTTTATCCAACACCGAGTATTTGTCTGATCCTTCCCGCTACTTTCAGATGATTCACGACAAAACAAAATACATGAAAAAACGTGGATATCCTTCGTGAGGACTTCATCCTGGTAAATTAAGAAGAAGAAACGGACTTTGTATGAGCCGACGAATTTGGAAATATCATCATTTGGCCTTTGTGACAACTATTGTTCGCTTAGAATTGTATGAAGCTTCAGAACTGTAGGAGATAGTTTTGCCAGTGGGTGTGCCAGAACGTACGGCTACGAATACGGGAACCAACAAGAAGAAGTGCACACCCAGTGTAAAGTGAAATGATTGACCCAATTATCACACCAATCAAGTGGTGAGTTTTGGGGTATTGAAAGAAGCCTTGCATGCTCGAGATTTTAATGTGACCACATACCAACCTCACGTTTAAAAAATGGCCTGCAGATATTGAAGGGTTACCTACTTCGAATGTTTTAGCTAGAACAGGATTTGTCTACTTGGGACCTGAGACTGGATTTGGAAACGAAGTAGTGTTTCAGTTGTGGCATGAGGTTGCGTATGGATCGATGTATCTATAAAGATTCAGCTATTCTTGAACATACTCCAAGGTTTCCACACTGTCGTTACCTTTCTAAGTCCTTTCCACCCATCACACTACGGTACATGTATGAAGGTACTTTATAGAAGGTAGTACCATTGTCCAAGAAGAAAGAAAGGAAGACTTTCAAAACTAGACGCAAAAAAGGAAATATGTACAAGCTCGAGACTTCATTACGACTATTATGAAAAGGGAAAACGTCCAAAACCAATAGTTCATTGTAACTATAAACACCAAGCGAGAAAGATGAATTCTTCTAAACAGAAACAATTCAAGTTCGGTTATTCTCAAGTTGAGTGTAATGCTGTGCCATGCGATGATAGGGATGCCGTACACTATGATCTCAGTGATTCAGTACCACATCATGCGAAGTTTGCTATGACTGATACTACTACAATACATACCATGGAAAGTGATGTGTGCGTGTCAAACCTGATGGATACGAAAACGATGCCACTCGTTATCGTACCCCTTATCATTATTGGTTTTCATTGTCAATGTCATCCTCCACCTGAAATCATGCGACTACCACCATACTGAGGTCATCCAAAACTGAGCAAACTACTACGGATTTCATCGTACCATCATCGAAAAAAATCGTGAAAAATGAAAACTTATTCCTTGTGCGTTTGCCTGAATACCGCCACTATAGAAGTCGATTCCAAATCTTTCAAGGAAAGTGGCCTAAATATATGTGAGGACTTAAAAAGCGTCAGACATTGTTCAACTGGACGAAGACCGGGGATTTTTGGTTGCTACTCATCCTACTTCTTACAGGTTACCCATTCTACACCCATTTACAAAGGAAAAGTGAGATGATTACCGAAATATTTTACACAAACAAAACTTGTTTCAAGACTAAACTATTTTGATATGATTCTGTACCTCCGACAAAAAGAGATAAAAAAGACCTGGCTACCATGCCACGAGCTTTATCATTAGTGCTAAAACGATTGCCGGATTGCCGTGGAAGGAAATCAATGACGGTACTTAGACTGTGGTGGATTACCAACTCTGTTTACGAGCACTGTATCCGTGGATTTGGGTCGTCGTTTGACGTGTGTCTTGGTGACTTGCTTTTTGGGATTCCGTCTATCAGCCGATTCCCTGTAGGCTCTTTACAGTCTGTTCCTTGAGGTGCCATCACCAAAAGGTCATTCCAGGAGGACCCCGTGTGACTTTGCTAAGTATAGAACCTCTAACAACATTACAAACTGTCCCTATGATACGAAGACTGTTATACAGCGATTTGTTTATATTCTTTTTTGACCGTTTTGATGTACATTGTATCGATGTAATAACCGTTTGCCTTTTGTGTATTTTTGTCTTTCGAGTTCCATTTTAAAAATATTTTTGGAAATTAACGTGTCCTGAAAAAGTATAAAAACTCTTTTCTTGTCTCTGCTACCTCTTCCACCACTTTTAAAGTCATCGACAAAAACTTAGATCCAGTTGAGATGCCTTGTATCATCGCCATCACTTTAATATGTTAATTGTTGGACCGGACCAGGCAAAACCGAATTTGCCAAACGTGTGATCGAAAACAAACATCATTTGATCGATAGTCCACCTCTACGTATCGTGTGGTGTTATAAAAAGTGGCAATCGGCGAGAAAGTCAAGGTGATTTTATCGAGTTTGTAAAATGATTTTGCGGTGAAGACGATGAGATAGTGTCTGACCCCAGTCAAACCCATCTGGTTATCTTCAACGACATGTTAGGAGAAGACGAAATAAAAATTAAACGATGGTTTGCTCTCAGAGGACATCATTGTAATGCCAGTCATTTAAATCACCGAAATGTTTGTTTTAGCAAAGTAAAGCCAATCGCACCATCAGTGTTAATGTTCATTACGTGGTTTTGTTCAAAAGTCCTAGAGATAAATTGTAAGTGCAAGTGTTAGCAAAACAGTGAGGAACTCCTTGGCTGACACATGCGTAAGACGATGTCACTCAAACCCCACACGCCTATTTATACGTGAAATTGAAACTTAAGACGGAGGACCTGTCGGGTACACATCCCCGTAGACTTAACAAAAAATTCTATAAAAACTTTGGACACTTTTGGTTTGTTTTACACATCGTCAACATGACACCTCTTCAGTATCATCTTCTCGTCAAATTGATTCGTGCCTTGTATAGCATCAGTCGCGAAAAAATCCACAAATACGTATTCATGTCTTAGAAGCTAGTTTGAAGAAAACATTCACATTCCACATCAAACCAAATTACCAGCCCCCAAAATCAAAGTGTAAGAGATGTAAGTGTAACGTCGGGCATGTTACAGTTTCCTGGATTTATACAATAAAGAAGTGTCTACATTTGAACTGTTGCGAGACTCCCTACGACGCATAATGAATGTCATTTAGTTGATACAACGTAAAGACAGTGGCGACGCATTTCACGATCAAAAAGATATGTGGAAAACGATGGGTGGTCACTGTTTTTGTGCTAATGAACACCAAAAGATGTTTCATTAAAGAAGTGCACTACCATCGTTGTTCTGTCCAAAAACGAAAAAGGAAAATAAAGAACAGTCTCATCATTTGAACGGGCATCGGAAAAAGCCCTTATCCAATCATCGGCGTCTACCCCAGAAACGACCCCAACGTCCAAAGAAAGGTGCAACCAAAAAGGAGGATTGTTTAGCTATAGAGAAAATGTTGTCACATTTTTGACGAAGTGATAGTCAAAGAGGTCGTCAAACAGACTGGATGCACACCCAACCAACTCCTACAAGAATAACCACGCAAAAATAAGCTAAAAGGGTGTGTATCAAGTCATCGACGACAGTATATTTTGTTGTGTGATCTGGAGCAAGCAAAGATATCACCTCCTAGAAGTCACCCCTCTTCTATCCTTAAAGGAACCATAGGAAATGACAGCCTTCTCGTTTAGCCAAATAATGGGACGTGTTATCGGTCATGTCCAACGCTCTTCCACCTGTGCAAAAACAACTTATTCAAACCGCCTCCAAAGACGTCGTCAATACCGTGTGCGATTGTTGCTGAATGACTTAAAAGGCACGAATCCTTTCTCCCAACATAAAAAAGAATGTTTTGCCAAGCATATTCGCGTTCTTCGCCAAAAGGTTTATTTTGATAAGCTGTAGAACTGAACCAAGGACTAGATTTGATTTTTGTACTCTAATGTGGTGGAGTACGACCTGGTGGGACACACCTCCTTACAGTTACTTCGAGTCATTCCTTTCGAAGTGGATTCTGCCACGATCAATAATGTGGAATGTGGAAACACCTATCACGTTCACAGAGAATGTATACATCATAATTATTTGCCCGTCAGCAAGTCGTATTTTGACACTATCAACATTGCTATACAAGGAGATCTGGGACAAAATATTCAATTCACTATAGGAAAAGTCACAATGAAACACCATTTTCGAAAATTATTCTCTAGCTACTTGTACCTCAGATATCTCGTGTATCGAGGAGTCATCCTACAGCGAGGACATAGCTTAGGAGATATGCTGAAATCATCGCTTTGTTTAATATCCCCTGTTTTAAAACCGATGATGACACGAGGATTCCACGCCTTGAAAGATGCACCTTTCACGCGAGGCGAAGAATTTATTCAAAATGTCATCATCGAGAAACAAAACCCAATGTAACCTTTTAGAGAGCAGGTATAAATGCATTGCTTCAAACTGGCAAAGACATTTTGGGTCGACTATATACTCATATAAATGCTCTGGATGCTACCCAATGAGACATTCCTGTTTTCCTGACACTACAGCACGGACAAGGCATAAATAGACATAATGAAGACATCCATCTAGAGACCTTAACAAACACAGAACTAGTAAGACCAATGAAAGAAGAACCGTCTGCGAATTAGACGTTTTGATTTTTAAATAACAGAGAAAAATGATGCACCTATCGTCTTGCGAATGTTCCAAGTCAGAACTGGACCTGTTTGCCACACCACCTGCTATGATGAGGATGCAAGAATCTCTACGGGAAGAATTTCATCCCATCTCCTCTTTGACAACCTCAGCCCTCATCGAATCTAAAATCAAAGGACAGCCTGAAGATTACATCGATCTGAATAGTAGTTTCTTGTACATGAAAGTTCTCGATCGGACTGGAAATTCTCTAGACGGTAACGAGGAAGTAGCTTCCGTCAACAATTTCATGCATTCCTTGTTCATTGAAGTGGATTTGTATTTGAATAACAAAATGTTTATGAGCAGCATAGATACTTCCCCTTATAGAGTATACCTAGAAAATCTCTTAACGTACTAAAACGAAACAAAGAACACCCATCGGGATGCTTGCGTGGTATGGAAACCTGACAAAGTACACAAATTCAAAGACACCGATTTGATTACAGATAAAGAACCAATCCATAATGTTGGATTAAACGATCAACGAAATAAATTCAAGAATGGACAGAGTTTAGAACTGATGGATCGTTTGCATTTGGAAGTATTTGCTGAAAAGATTGGATGTATTCCTAAGACTGAATCGTTGTAGTACAGCATTCCACTTGATGGCTGATGTTGAGAATTAAAAAACAGTAATCAAAGAAGCGATTTGGACATGTACTTACAAGATGGAGGTTTTTAAAGACGAAATCAAGGAACAAGAAATAATGGACCGAGAAGTATAGATTGAGAAACAGTAGCTAGAACTGCAACAACAACAGCATGAGCCAGATGGAGGTTTTGTTGACTGCCGTGTGGACACAAAATAGTTATCCTTCTTCTTCCGCAGAAGCAAACCCTATCATGTGGGAATGCCTGCAGTCAGACTGGGACACAATTTTAAACGATAATAAATTGTCATAACCCCTTAACAAACACAACCCTTTTTAGGTTTATCCCCAACAATCTATAAAAGATATGCTAGTTAAATTGCCAAAGTTGTTTCTGTCTTTGTGTTTGTCCTTAAGTTAAAAATAGAAGTGTGTCTATACACACTTCGTTTCCCTGGCTTGAAAGATAATGTGTGCATTTTTGTTTGTGTGCGTGCACGTACGTTTGTGTGTGTGTTTGTGTGTGCGTGCGAGTACTTGTGTGTAATTTTAGCTGTGTGTGTATATGTGTGTGAGTGTATGTTTGTGTGTATGTGGTATGTGTTTTCCTTAAGCAAAAACCCTTATCTCTGTACAAATTAATTTTTCTGTGTGTGCTTGTGTGTGCATTTGGGGTGTGTATGCACGGGTACGTTTGTTTGTGTGTTTTTTTTGTATTTGTGTGCGTGCGCATACGCGTATGTGTGTGTGTATTGGTCTTTGTTTGTCCCTATAAAACTCTTTAACCCTTTCAAATTCAGGATAGCCAGTTGCAACACTTTTGCAGTTATTACCCTAGTGACTAGTATGGTAACGTCATTGAAGATGGAAATTTTGAGACTATGAATATAAACTTGGTTTTTCCCACACGTTGTATCAATAAATTAATACTAGGTTAGTTCGTACTACTTTCCTACAAGATGAGATTATAAATAGGTAGTTGGGGTTTTCATAGGATTTTCTCAGATGTTGCAGCTAAAAATAAATAATAAATGCTAGATGTTTCCAAAGGAATCTTCTACCAGTGGTGACTATAAATAGATACTAGCGTTTTTTTTTCACACATTAGTTTTGAAAGTAGAAAAGATAGTCTATCTATTTTGTAAGATTTCATCTCCTTTTCTTACAATATTGTAAGCTTACGGATGGTATAATTGGTTTAATAGATAGCATTTATCTTTTGTGTTGCAAAATATAGATATTTTGTGAGATTTCATCTCCTCTTACATTCTAAGCTAACACTGTGTATTTGGTATAGTGAGTATGATCTGTTGGATAGAATAGTGGTTTGATAAATAATATTTTTGTGGTGTAAGAGATACTCCTTTTTGTGAAATTTCATCTTCATTTACATTCTATGCTGACATACAACGGTTTGGAGTGTATGTGTGTGTGTGCGTGTGTGTGTAGGTGTATGACTGTGAAGTAGTGTGACTATAAACACTAACTCCTTTGCTGGCTGCCTGAAGAAAGTCTTAATATACGATCTAGAGGTCAGACGAAATTTGACGAAGAGAAGAAAACCCCAAAGGCCATTTCATGGCCACTCCATTATCTCCAAAAAGATTTACTATCTTGCCAAACTTATTTTTTCTTTCTACTAAATAATTGTTTGTTTGTAGATGTCTATGTCTGTCTATGTTAATGTTGTGTTTGTCCCAATACCACCCTATACAGTCCCAATACATTTTTATTTGACCCTATACAGTCCATAACGGGAACAATACATTTTCATTTGATCCTATACAGTCCATAACGGGAATTTCCCATATAGTACCCTTATAGTCCCACCATATTAAATTTTCATTGTCCATATAGTGTCCCATCCTATTTCCATGTTAATTTTCCCCTTGTCTGTATAGCACAAAGACTCTGTAATGTTAATTATCATTGTCCGTTTAATTTTTGTCCGTATAGCACAACCCGCCCCAATTTAATATAGAAGTCTACGCGTCCCTATAGTATCCAACTTCACAACTGCTATTACACGTAATAACAATCAAAACTACTTCTCTAATAAGTGCTATATGAATTTGTGGTGTTCGTAATAGTTGCCAGTACGTGGAACATCGTCGGTTTTAATTATAGAGTGCAAAGGTATTGCATTGTTTATGTTGTAGGTTAGTGCATCCTGAACATGGAGGTAGAACTATTGGCTCCGTATACTGCAAACAAATTAGATACATTGTGAGTGTGATGCTCTAATGATAATCGGAGTTGTGTTCTCCCCATATTACTAATTTAAAAAATTAGGGCTGTCAATTATAACTAGACTGTCTGGCTGAGGGCATCGATCCTAGGGCGTGATTCTTATCTAATTTCATGTGTCGGGAATTAGGTTTCAGCTATATTGAATTATGGGCTGGACATGTGGCTCTTAATAAAATTCACATACTTGAGAGTAAAGATTTTTTTATAGTTTCAGTGCGAAAGGATTAATATATTTTCTTTCACTTTTTACAAATAGATTGTAATTCTGCAGAGAAGAAACGAGATTTTGTGTAATGCAGCACAATGATGTAGGATTGTAATAATGTAAATTGTACATAAACGTGCAAATAGAGAATTGTTTTATGGATGTATTAATGAACTCATCGCCTTACAAGATAGTTTATGTGTCTAATTAATCAAAATCTGTTAGCTTCTGAACTCACAATTATTTATTCTTATTTTGTTTGAACATTTGTATGCTGGAGATCGGTGTGCTCTTATGGTAACGTGTTGTTATCTTGGAAGTCGCACTCGTTTGTTATAGATGATGCGATACATTTTTCATATTCTGCCAAGAGTCCAATTGTGTGAGTATTCGCCGTTTTTACACAAACGTTATGATCTTGACCGGACTTTTAAGACTTTTCTTTAAGACGTCAGTGTTTACAGCATAAGTGGGACTATAGCTGAGGATCATTCTTTTTGCTTTGTCTGTACCGGTAGCTGTAACTAGTGGCAAAACTCAGAATAGCCTTTCTTGATTCTCCTCTGTCTTTGCTATTAAATTTCCTGCCATCGAGGCGTGGTCGATCGTCCGAATTTCTATCGATGTACATGCAATTATTGGTGTCGGTGTAAAGGACTAGATGATCTAAAAGTTTCAAGATAACGCAAAAGTTAAACGCGCATTGATTATTGTGTAAGCAGCAAGGATGACACTGTTGTGTGGTGCAAATTCTTTGACCTTTTAATTTGTCAAGATCAAATCTTCACATATGATTTAATTAATTAATTTAATTAATGTGTTTATCGTTGATGATTTGGAAGTACCAAGTATTCGCTCTTTGAACATCTGATGTTGTGTCACTTTTTCTCACAAACAATTCAGCGTGACGTTTGCAAACCACCTTCTTCCTTATATTACGGTTCTATGGTCTTAAAGCATGTTACAGAAAAGAGTAAAAATAAACAAGCTTTGTAAAATTCAACAAATAATTTATTTCCCTAAAATGCAAAGTATAAAATGCATTAAAAAGTATTTTGGGAATAAAATCCTAAACAATTATAGAATTACAGACACAAGTCCTAATGATTAAAGTTCTCAATAAAATCCAAATGCAATACAATGCTGGAAGTGTTGATGTGCCTGTGGTGGTCCGTATCGTTGTAATATACGTAATCGATTCGAGTATATTGGCACATACAAGGATATAAGGAATGCACATGTAGCTGTCGCGACCCGGTTACAGCATTATGAATAATATGGAAGGCAGGTGTCAACACATAAGACACCTATCATAACTCGAGATTCGATAGATAGATAATTTGTATAGAATAAAATGTAAAACGTTTGTTAAGTAAATAAAGTTAAAAAGTTTTTAAGTGTTTAATAAGGTTAACATAGTATTTGACCTACTTGGTGGAATTCCCACTTAAGATATTAGTTCACCGTACCAAGTCTACGATTTATTTATGAGTCAATCTTTCTTAGGACTTTCTTATAATCATACGCTTCCTCTTTCTTCTCACTTCTATTCCGTTCTTCCCATTTTTATCACTATGTTGTTCTTGTACTGGCACCCTGAGGGCTTCCACCTCTCTCACAGATTTTCCGTTAGATTATTGGGCGACCAACCTTACGAGCTCCTATACACAAACACAAATTTCCTTACTTAATTTAACATCTTTACGCCACTAGGTAAGAATAACTACTATTTTTCTGAACATTGGCAACACACAGAGTCTAAATTTTAATAATTCTATACAGCAATCTACACATAAGTAATTAACTATTCATGCTGCTTGCCTCGTAAAAACCGGTTTAAATTCGCACAACAACAAATCAACGCTCACTGCATTAAAATGAATCCAAATACTCATCATAAATGAATTGGAAAGATTTTTTTTTACAACATATTCCACTTGGTGTAAAAGTCAGCTAGTACATCATCTTATTTTTCTATGCTCTTAAATTCCAAATATAAATTCTTTACCGAGTCAATCTGTTCCTACAGATTCTTCAGAGTGACTTATCTTTTGAATGCACAACCCGGCTCCTCGTACATAAAACACGGTAGTTACATGTATATCTCTCGGATTTGTCAAGTACGTTGTGGAATTGAATTTAGATTTACATGAATATCCAAGAATCCCATTTAAGGTTTGGACTCTGTCTCCTTCTTTGTTAGCTCTATAGTCTACATTATCTGATTGGTTCGCTCGCATCCATTTGCATTTGTTGTGGGCGCGTCAAGGTTTTTAACACTGGCTGTATAAAAATCCCAATTATGCCTCTGTCTTTGACTAAATAAAGGACAAAATATTATATCTCTTTAAAGTATTTTATTTTGCTGGAGACTGCATAACGTCTATGTAGGAAACCTTGTCTGTCAAATAGATTTGAATCAATACTCAATTTATCTGGACACAATATTCACCAACTAACTATAGAGTTCGTTACAGTAGCATTAGTCAGTCCTCTACAAACATCGTACTCATTGATGATGCGTCTAAGATCTGGATCTGTTTTTGAAACGTCATTCTCCTACATTTCAACCTATTACTTATTTTCTAAACTCTGGAATCGTAAATATGATGCGCCATACGCTTCCATGGTGGACTTTAGCAAACAATTGTTTAGGTCTCATTGTGGAATACCAGCATGCATTCATGCAATAAACATCCCTAAAATTGGTAATTAAAGAAAACTAACCTGTAAGTTGATGTTTCATGATAATTATATTGCACTGCCTGAGGAATTACAGGGGATTACGCATAGTCATTTGATTGGTCAATCTTCCGAGCTCGAGAAATGGATACATCGAATTCAAGTCAGCAACAAACACTCTCAATACTTCCCAAATGCAACGGAGAAGGAAGAAGAAGATACTCCACAGTGGGAGTTAGCAGGGCCGGGTACTCAGGTGCAAAGGGATTATAATCAAACATCAATTTTAACAGATAAATCTCCTTTAATTACTATTCCATTGCCCCTGAGTACCTAGGGTAAATTACCAGTCCATTGTCCCTGAGTACCCTCAGGGTTACTTGAGATTTTAAAGTTTAAATATTAAAAAATATATACATACAACCAGCAACAAATTATCCAATATAAAAATATTTTAATGAAATTAAACAACTGGAAAAAGAACAAAACCCCAAGAGAAAAGTCGAAAACCAAGGCTACGAAACTAAGGCTGCAACTATAAAAAAAGAAATAATGCGAAGACAGTTATGAAAAATAATAACCGAATTAAATATCATCACTTGTGAGAAATGAGTCTTAAGATAGTGTATGTAGTCACTGGTTTTGGATAATATTCCTAAAGATCCAGTCATTGTGCTAACCGGCAGTTTTTAAAATGTTATTAACTGGCATTGTCCAGGCAGCAGCAGCAGCAGCAAAGCCAGATGCCGACCTTGTACGATGTGGCAGAAAATTAAGAAATACAAACACCTCCTGTCTGCATGACTGATTTTATCCAGTAGCAATCGTGCTGTCACGCGCTTGATGGCGCTTAGACACAAATAAACGGTGATGTTCACGGACATAGAAAGTTTTGTTCAAATATTCTTGAATTCTGAGCAAGACACAAACTATAATCTTTTAGGTATGAACTAATACATAATTCTGAAAGGTGAATAACTGGTCTGGATTGTTGAAGAAAATCACCAATGCGAATATTTACAATAGGATCAAATTGCAACATTTTCTAATACTTATAAGATATACAGTTTTCCCTATCTCCCCAGTCAGAATAGCTAAAAGCATCACGAGATTACTATCAGGTTATTTCAAAGACAATGATGTGAGTGGGAAAAACTGTTTCAAGTAATTCAAAACTACAGTAACATCCCCTGTGGTGGAATATCTTGAGAGTGAAGGATGGAAATATTGTTGTTGTTGTTGTGGGGCTTAGCGCCTTTTTTCAGCACACGATAGGCTGTACATGGCGGCCAGTATTAATAGTGGAGAAAGAAACCAGGAAATCACCGGAAAGAACCACCGACCCACGAGAAGCTACTGGCAAGCTTTCTCACATATCCATATTCGCCGATTCCTAGACTCGAACCCACGCAGACAGAGGTAAGATGGCAGTGATCCGTAACGGACAGCGCTTTAGACCACACGGCCACTAAGAGCCCCTGAAGGATGGGAATGAAAAACACCTTTAAGAAATCTTCGAATTAATTTGTTGACTACCAGCAGGAGTCACATTGTCATATATGACAACCAATGAAAGTGCAGACATAGCTGTGTTAAAGGTATTCTGACCGAGCCCAGGACGATAAAGTCAGGAAACCTAGAACTATCATGACAGATTTTGTACTTGTATCATAATGCAAAAGCATTTACTTTTTGTCGAATATGCTTTTTTATTGAATCCAACTAGGATGCAAGTACAATGTTTGTTGCTTCACATGAAATGCCTTTACTGAAGACTTTATTCCGCACAAAGGAAAAACAGCCGGACGCATTTTGTCAGTAGGTGTTTCATCGCTGGATCCTGCAGTAAATGCAGTACTTTGTTGACAGTTGGAAGAAGATAACCCTACTTGTTCACAAGACTCAGTAGTTTGGAGAACCAAGGTTTGGTTTGGTTATTCAAGGTGGTAAAACTAGAATGGCTGTAGTTTGATATTCTATATTCTGTAGAACTCCCCCATTATATTGAAAGGGGAAAATATAACAAAATTATAATTGGACGATAACACGGAGAAGGCATCAACTGTGTCAGTTTTTAAATCTGAAATGAATGAAAGATACTGTTCAATTTAGGATAATTTAATCTAGGAGCAAAAATATCGATGTCGACTAGACCCATGAATTGGACAACGTATTGAAAAATATGATTATGTAACATACATTCCATGCCAATATTAATGTTCCGTGATAGTCTATTGGCATATATATTAAGCTTTCCTGGTATATTGAAAACAATGGGGAAAATGTTTCCTTATGAACACCACAACCAGACATCACGTGTGAGATTATTCAAAGTTCTTTCGTGCCACCCATCTTTAACATATAATTCACAACCAATGTGTTATTAATGTAGAACTTGAGATGAATATTTGATCTTGGAGCACAGAATGAAGTAAGTATGAGGTAAGCAGCTCTGAGCTCAAAGTAATTAATGTGAAAACTTTTGCAAAGACCAATGTCTCCAATTCTTATATTATTGGTGTTATTTAACGCACCACCAATGATGGAGATATCACTGAAGTACACGTTGTGCTTTTCCAACACTTTAAGAGATCTCCGCTTTCTGCAGACAGAATAACCAATACATTAAATTTGCAGTAGTCTAATTTTAGGAGGTGTTTTCTTTTCAATTTCAAGAGGGTGGTAAAACAAGAGAGCATAAGGCACCCCTGGTTCACTAGCGATCAAATGCCCAATGATTTGTGCCATTTCACAAATAGCCAAAACGTGCTTATGTAAAGGTTTTAGCTGCCTTATCTGCTGTAATTTGAACAGGAATATTGTATGAATTGAGAAGAAAACGTACATTGCGTTGGCACCAATACAGACGTCTCTTGGTGGATTGTAAGGCCTAATCCATGAAGCAACGTGACTGTTTCAAAAATAAAACTGGTGGGCCAACGTTGTCTTCCTAAACATAAAAAGTCGCCAAATCGACATTAACTTGAGGCTGACAGGAAGCAGGTATTGTGAATGAGGAAATTTCTTATTTGTTTGAAGAATATGATTTCATTGTGCTCAACACAGAGGTACCTGTTGAGGGTCACAGCTGCGTCTGCAATTGCAAAACCTGAGTGTGCAAACTGCTTACTTCTGACGCACTGGAAAATATGTCCGAAATGACTGAGATTCACAAGGTATATTGTCCCGATCGAATTATTAGTCAGAGACATCAGAATAATGTCGACGTGTGGTCGACACCGTTGGACCACAGTCATCCTCAACAGTGTTGTTGTCTTAGAGATTTTTCTTCAACTGTGCAATATATGCCGTTAATTCGCGCATAGTTGCATCCTATTGGTACGTAAGTATATGATATTGTTTCGACTACTGTTAAAAACCACCATTAAAGAGCCCAATTATGATCACACGTTTAGGTGGAATCACTTTTGACACGTCAACTGCCTTACTTGTGGAGTTTGACAATGAAGTTGTATTGTTCACCGGTGAAGTTTACGTCCTTGATTTGGGCCTTGTAGATTTTTGTTTTTGCTAGAGTGTTAACAGTGTACTTTTGACTACTTTAAGGGTTTGTCTGTGCCCCACAAGAACATGACTGTGCGTCAGAGTCAGCCATTGTTCTTAGTATAACAAATCACCCGCAGATGAAGGTAAAATTATCACAGTCACAGCGGACAACCTAAATTCATCTAGTCAATGAAATGGCCACCAAAAGTGCGGACAAAACACTTTATTCCAAAACAATTGTTATTTCCAAAGAGCGTGCTGGGTAAAATGGGGACAAATCACAATACAATCCGACAAGGACTCATAGTCGATAACACATTCAATTGGACTTCACACACTGACAAATCAAGTGACTCTACATCATCTTATGCAACCCCGAACCAACTCAGGGGCAATGGAATTCGTACAGTCTATGAATTCTCTAGATCCTATCTATCCACGGAAAAAGAACCAACCTTCTTTTCTCCACCTTAGTTTATATCATGCTGTATCCACTTGTCTTGAATTTTAAACAATAAATATAGCCAGTGCAAAACTTGGGCTGAACATTGAAGGCTGCCTGATAGATAGGACTGAGATGGTATGATATCGGTACTTTATCCATAAATAATTGTAAAAATGTTCCTCAATATCGTTATAAAATGTCCAGTTGTGATTGACAATATTTAAACATTTATTCTTGAAAATTAAAAGAATCTAAAAAGTGAGTTTGAATCAAAGTGTAAAAAACTTCTAGTTGTTTTTTGTTCGTATTTATGCAAGGTCGTAGTCGTGAACATTAGGAAACAATGCGGGAGCAAGACATTTTAACTGACCTCGGTATTCAAAAAGTCATGTCCTATTTCTGTCATGTGTACTACTTGCGTGTGAATGGGTTTGACCCCATTCATGGTAACCTTTGTAAATTCGGTTCCTTTTTCAAATATTGGAAAATAAATTGTCCTTCGCATCCTATGAAAAGTGTGACGCACCTCCTCATTGCTCGAAGCGTCGTTAGCGGAGACTTACAACAACTCGGCAAAATCCAAATGATTATGAGAATTATGAGAACTATGAAATATCTTGACATGCCTTCCTAAAATCAAGCAACAATGCAGACAGTGATGAAAAGGTACTTGATTGCACTTGAAAAGTTATGAATGTGAATTTCAGTCTCTTAAGAACTATCAAAGTAAAAGGAGATAAATTGACAAGATTGTTCCGGTTTTTCTTCTTCTGGTTATTGTAATTTCTTTGAATGTAACATTGATGTTCTAGTTGGACAACATGTTTACAAAACAAGCTCTTTTCTTTCCTGCACATACCTGAAACGTTTTGTTATTCGTGGAAACATACAGTCCACAAGTGGAAAACACTCCATAATTAACAAGCATGTGTCTGTTATTGAAATTATTTCAGGCGATGACATAAAAAACACTGAACAGACGAATATTCGTTTGCAGATAGAACATTGATTTCTTTGTCTCTTCATGCTTGCAAGGTTTGGAGGCGAAAACATCTCTACCCACATTGAATATGGAGCTCCCAATCCGTAAGCACGTTTCTCTATCAAGTAATTGTACCAGATAATTTTTGCGATGATTGTCATAACATCGAAATCATTTTGGTGATGATAAATGTAAATATACTTTCAGTTTAAGAAATCCGGTCCTCCAACCAGATATCCATCAACGATTTGAGGGTACACGCACAAAGTGTAATAAGGAGTCGGCACGTCATGAAGTTTTAGAATTTCACACCCGGTCTCTTTAGAAATGCTTAGTCATAAAAAAGCAAACAAACAAACAAACAAACAAACAAACAAACAAAAACAAAACAAAACAAAAAAATAAAACCAACAACATTTTTTGCATCTATATGCTGTCTGGCTCTGTCCGATTGACTTACGTTCTAACAATTGTTTATACTCTTCTGTGTCGTTTTTCTCTGCATGACTATGAGCTACCATGTTGACACGTAACAAAGCGATGATATTGACGGTTGCTTTTCCGAACAATACAATTCTTTTCGTGCTGAGAAGTTGATCCACCAATAAAACTTTGTGCAGTTTTTTAACTCTTAGAAAATAAACTTGCGTCATGTGAATAGTAAATATTCCATCAGTGATGTCAAAATCATCGTTGGAATGTTGAACGCAGTAAAGTTTGTTCTAGACTATGGTGGAGGTTGCTTAAGTAAGTGTAATAAATTAAATCCATATAAAGGTTTCAAACTATGGCTAGACATTGATAATTTCAAACAGTCGTGATATTTAGACAGGCAATGTGATTTCAGTTAACTAATAATGAGACAAATTAGTTCAAAATAAAAAGGAGCCGCTTTTCTCTGCTGGAGCTTGAGACCTGAGGCTTTAAATTGATGTACTGTAATTAATAATTCAAATTTTTCAGAGGCGACCGAGCGGTTTTCTCAATTGATTGATCGTGACTTTTTTGGTCCAGTGTATCTAGCAATTTAGTTCAGAACCCATTATTATAACTAACTTGGTTTTATTATAGCTGTTTATGGGTAACTGTAGCTTATTAGGGATGGGCGTAGCTATCCATGGAGTGGCTTGCTGTATGTTCGGGGTTGAGAGTAGCTGTCTATAGAATGGCGTGTTGTCAGTACGCATGTGTATCCCTGTTTAGGGTTGAGCGTAGCTGTCAATAGTGCAGTGATATCAGTACATGTGGTGGAACCGCGAATATGTACGTAACCAATATAGTGGTGTTTGGAGCCGTCGGTACGTATGAGTACTTGTCGTGGAGCTGTGAAGGATGTGAGCGGTCGATAAATGTGGGCCAATCTAAAGATCCAGTGAAACTGTGTGGTGTAACAGTTTGTGAATTATACGACTGCTTAAGTTTTACAATGATATATTTTTTCAATTGATTGTGGTTTCAATTGAGTACAATATTGTTTGCATTACCTGAGGTTATGTAAATCTCGCTTTCATTGTTACATTACTTGAGATTATGCGAATCTTGCTTTTAGTATTGCATTACATGAGTTTATTTGAATCTCGCTTTCATTGTTACCTTACGTGAGATTATGTGAATCTCGCTTTCAGTATTTCATTAGATGAGTTTATGTGAATCTTTCTCTCATACCATTCATTGTTTATTTGAAACTTAATGTATTACATGAGTGAGATTTTGTTAATCTCGCTTACATTGCGTGATATCAGTGGAAACAGTTTTACAGTCCATTATTTGAACCTCACTTTGTCATGCTAGAGACATATGAATCATATTTTTGCATTTTATTTTTCATTTCGTGAATGTGTGTAGAGTGATTGGATTAATCTTATGATAGGAGTGGGAGGAGTGGGGGAGAATCAGAGCATTTGTACTATATATATATATAAGAATAACCGGTATAGAACCAAATATCCGGGATATAATCTGCGTTACATATGGTACACAAAATAAAAATAGATGTCGCTTTGGCTTGTAGACTTTTAGGGAATTATACAACGTTTTCAGTTTCCGCAACTAGTCTATACAAGCTGGTTGTATTTATAGTTTTAGCACATGTGAAGATAGAAATGTAGAGGTTTACAAACGCAACGTTTTTGTGTTTATTTGTTTGTCGTAACTATGTTTTGTATTTGCCTTTGAAAAAGACTCATTAAGAGTCGAAAGCGCTTAGGCTAGTTAGTTACTAGTTTCGTACTGTTCGTCGTCAGTTTATTGCATCTATTTTAATTAATCCCTGACAAACGTGATCCCTTGGTGGATCCAGTACGCTTGAGAGGGTTGTTATTCGCCATATGATTTGTATTCTTTATATATATATATATATATATATATATATATATATATATATATATATATATATATATATATATATATATATTCTTAGTAATTTATGGTATTAATTTCCGTCATCCATCACATTGTGTTTGTGTTGTTCATTTAATCCAAGGACAGAAACCCACTAGGTTTGAATTCTGTTACAATGAGGCGATACAGGATGTCGTCTTCACTTAACTTAAAGTGTCTTATGAGAAAGGTGTGATATTTTCATGCTGATTGTTGATTCAAGTATAATTTGACTACGTTTCCTCTCTGCATTACTAAAATATTGCCGTAGTCAAAATGATTACATAATAACATGTAGACCGTTGTATGTTTATTATCTTCATCTTGGCTGTTTATAAAGTTAAATTTTGCCGTTTTCAAACACTTGAATGTAAAATCCTGAACCCTTAATAAAATTTTAACATCTAGGTTAAATGTGTTAGTCTGAAAATACAGTAAAATAATTATGATCTCAAAACTAGTTAACATAGTCAATATTGTCATTGTTCATCTTACATCTAGGATAACAAATGTAATATTGGGTAGGTCAAGGTCGAGTCTGCGTAGACTCGCAGAGTTGTAAAATATGTAGCTAAATACTCATTTAGAATCAAATCAGGCCCAAGTCATTTTTTTTGACAATGTAGAAAAAGTCAACTCTAATCCCAAAATCAATATGCTCACACCGCATATTGACAAATTTGTAAGAAAAGATGAATGAAAAAATGTGCTTAACTTGACACTGAATATGTCTGAAATACAACTTGCTTACAGCAGGTAGCAAATTCAATGAGAGCATTATAACGACTCCTGAAAAATAGAAGGAATACAGTATTATAACTGCCCACATGCAATTTAATAATGTACTATTACATGGATCGGATTCCAAAACTGTTATGCGGAAAATATCTTTATCAACGCAGGCTCTAAATTCTATCAGAATACGTACTAATGCTGAAGGGGAACCCACGCTAGCGAAGAAATGAATACTAAAATAAATGGTTAAAATAGAAACAAATTACTTTTGGCTGTGTTTTTGAAATGTCATTTTGATTGTATTCACGAAAATATATATAAAAATCTCGCGTATCCGTGTAATTTCTTTTAAATATGGATGAGATATTAAGACACATTTTGTAATGAAGAAAATTAGTTTTTGTTTTGTTTCGTTCAGCAATCATTTGAGCGGTATCTTTTTTAATAAGAAGTCTAGGTTTGTTATGAATATAGTCATTTAGGTTTAGAACGAATATGGACATGATCTCTCTCTCTCTCTCTCTCTCTCTCTCTCTCTCTCTCTCTCTCTCTCTCATTTATATACCATTCTTAAATCATACCCCGCCTGGACAGTAGATGCCTGGGTGATGGTGACTCCAAATGGAGCATTGAATGTTATATGTAGTTTTAGCATTAGATTTTCCGTTAAAAGTTAGAGACTAGCACATGTCAAACATGAATAATGATAATGCTACTAAAGGTCAATATCTAACAATGAAATATTTATAATGAAAAACATCAATATCTGACGCTCTTGACAATCAGTATATTTTGTAAAAACTGTCTGCCAGTGAATTGGTAAAATAAAAAATCACTCTCGCCAAACGCCCACAATTTCACTCATCTTACACATTTAGGATAATTAATTTAAATTAAGCTGATGGCAGCCAGTAAATAGAGTCGTCGAATTTGTAACATTTGTAACAAACTTATAAATTTGCCTGACTTGATGCTTATAATGTTTAGTATGTTTGAATGAAATACAACTTGTTTCCAGTAACAAAAGTTGAGGGTTTTAGGAAAGCTACAGTTTTAATCCCCAACACCTTTGGCAATAAACGTGTGGTGGGGCCGTTTACGAGGGGCCATGGATTTGGTTTTAAGGGGTTAATAAGGTACTATGAAGATAGGGGCACACATTTTTTGAATATTAAATGTAGGGTCTTGAAAGTACATACAATATTGTGTGCTGGTCATTCAAAAAAGGTCGATATATTATAAACTCCATAGACGGTTTTAACATTACGTTTCCGCGACAGAAATAAGAGAGACCTTCTACGCTAAATTCCTGTTTGAGGTCAGAGATCCATTATCATGTCAGATTCCTATAAGTGCCAGAGTGTCATTTGTTAGGCTATAATGACATATTTGACACCAAATATTATACCTTAAATGTTAAATTTCCACAAGAACCCAAGCAGATTCGTAATGTTACAATACCACATTTCCAACAAAAGACAGACCCATAATCTTACAGACATTTGGACTTCCCTTTTTTCATGAAAAACTCTTAAAACTGGAGACGTAACTTTACTTGGACATTATTAACATAAAAATTCACTTTGTTTCTGAAACCCACTCAAAAACTGGAGGCATGGTATTATTTTCTCATTGTCCTACAAGTGCAACAAAACGTGAAGTCTAATGTTAATTTTTTGAATGCTCCAAAATCCATAGGGCCATTTTAACACAGGATTCCACCATGGCATATAATACAATATGCAAAGAATTAAACGAAATAAAGAAATTGCTTTAAAACAGCACTGATGGGGATAGTCCGGGTTGGGATTAAATTATAGCGAAGACATTGAAAGCAATTGCGTGAATGAGATGTTATTTTTTATGTGATTGAAAATGGAATGAATCTGACACCAAACTAGTGCATAAAAAATCCAGTAATGGATTTAACCAAATGATATGCACCGAGTTACACAACTGATATAAGGTAAACATTCTGTTCATAATTTGAACTAACGAGAACATGTAACGACAGCAAGTAATCAACAAAATGGTTAACATATGTAATTTATAAAGAAATATGATTGATATATGGATCTGTCATCACCGATAACCAATGTTTAGAATTTCAACACAAAAATGCAAAATCTGCCTCTAAGGGTTGTTGTTGTAGGGTTTAACGTCATTTGTCAGCACAAGATAGGCTATACATGGCGGCCAGTATTAATGGTGGAGGAAGAACCCTGGAAAACCCCAGGACGAACCACCGACCCACTAGAAACTACTGGCAGGCTTTCTCACTTACCCACGTTAGCCGAATCTGGACTCGAACTCAAGCAGACAGAGATGAGATGGCAGTGATTCGTAACGGACAGCGCTTTAGACCACTCAGCCCCTCGGCGCCCCTAAGGGTATCAAAGTTTATAGATTTAAACAACTATAAATAAGGTATGATTCTGTCACCGGGGGAGATCAAAGTATGGAATTTCTACAACAACAACAACAAAAATACTTATAATGTTTCATAAACAAATAGGATATATACATATATATTTATTTTTTCACCTAAATTGTGATATTGAATAATTTAAAAACTGAGCATATTAATCGTGGTGTACAGTTGATAATCATAAAGTATTTTTGGTTCAACTGCTCTTGTCGGATGGTCAAGATGCCACCATGTACAATCGCCCGCCCCTCCCAATCTATTGAAGGATCCATCAAGAGAACCCCTCATTCGCTGCAGACTCGTTGGTCCCGAAGCTTTGGTCCCTAATCCTTGAGAAATCTACTATATTCTTCAGACCCTGCACTTGAAAACAGACTATAGTCTATTCCGTAGCAAGGTAAATATGACATAGGTTTGATTATCTGTAAAACTTAGAATAAATACTGGAACTTCCAATATATCAGATAATTCTATCACATAATACAGGTAGCAAAGAAGGAATGCAATTCTATATTTCACATACCTCTAGAAAAGATAAGTGCTTTTGTAAAGTTTGTTGGTGTAGGTATTTCTAAATTTGCAATAAATACCTGGTTGTGCAGAGTACTTTGTGCGGTATTTTACATTGCAGGTCTTTTGTTCGTTAAGAAGCCATCCGGAAAATAGACAGACTCTTGACAAAATATTTATTGGGTTGTGATACTACTACCTGAATTGATTCTGTATATACCCTGGCTATGGTGCAATCCATGGCCAGATAACTTACGATAATCGGTTTTCTCACTACAAGCACTTTGCTCGTGTGGCATTGGGTAAATCGAACTCTGTTATAAAATAATAAACCACTCTTGGGCACAGTTGTACTCAGAAACGAAACCTGAGCATATTTTAGCACATTAATCATAAATATTAAGTACACACAATTCCTAGACAAACACAAGAAGAAATATACTAAACTACAGATATACAAAATCAGGCTTATAAGACTATTTAAACAGACATGAATTATTTTCGAGGACGAACAAAAATGCATGATAATTGGTTTCCTAGTTGGCACTTTCTAGGTTGATTGTATTTCCTCTGCCGGCAAAGGTAAACAAAATTTATTTTGCAAACGGTAGGTTAAAACAATATTTGTTTGAGGTAGCAAAATTCTTACTTGTAATTTATAGCATGCAATAAATTCCAAAGATTACAACACTTTATTTTTATCTCAAGAATGTAAGGATAAGGAAATATGCTTTGTTTTTAACAATGTGTCTTTCTTCGAATGAGCCATCGAAAGTTGCAGGTGCAGGAGTTGTTCTGATTTAAACGCTAATGACCATGAAACATACAAGTGTATTTATCTGCAATTATGTTTTCGAGAAAGAAATGGAGACAAAAGTTTGTTTGCTTTCAAGTAGTTAGCAGTTGGAATGACTCCAAGAAGGATAATGTTGAAACATTTTTATATCTACCAATTGATAAGTTTAGAATTAATTGCTTTTTGATATCAATGCCTGCCGATTCTTTGACAATTAATATTGTCAGTATTCCAGATTCGGTATATCCAGTTTTAATAAAATCATTCATATTTTGTCAGACCATTCTCTGCCTACAAATTATTATTCCAAATAGTAGGGGTGGAGGCTGTCCCAAACTACACGAAGAATCGTTTCTAAATGTTATGTAAGTTAGTTTTGGGGTTACAAAATGGAAGAAGTACAACCATGGTTTATATTAGAACTTAGTTTTGAAAATTTGCATTGGTCTGGTCCATTGACGGAGTTTTTTTTGACAGAATAGGTAATATAGATATGCAAATTTTGACCACTCATAGTTTTGTATTTCTACGTCTTCTAAGGATATGATAAGAGAAGATTAAAATCAAGTATAGATATCCTGAAGCTCATGCGCTGATATTTTTTTGTACCAACATCTCGTGCATGATTACGAGAACAGTAAGTAAAAATTACAACAGGTACGAAACAAGCAATATTCAAGGTGCTTGCAAATAATAAAAAAATTCACTAGATCACAAAAGCCAATTATACCAGTATTTGTATCATACTTAGAAAAATCGTGAATTTTGTTTTGTAAATGTAGAACTATATTTAAGGATTAGACTTATGAAGAAACTAATTAAAACAAGCTAAATATTCAAATGGTGATAACTTTACAGAAACACGGCCAAATGAAAGAGCACGAAAACTAAACATCTAGGCGATACATTTGCTCTTACAAATGCATGGATAACTCGGAAAGTAAAAATAAAAAACATTAGTGCCATAACTAGAAAGATTTTGTTCATCACTCAGCGATTCGAACGTATCAAATGATGATTACCTCTAAATTATATATGTCATGGAGCATTATGCCATTGAAGCATTTTTCCGTTGAAGCATTATGCCATTGAAGCATTATTCCATTGAAGCATTATGTCATTGAAGTATTATGCCATTGAAGCATTATTCCATTAAAGCATTATGCCATTGAAGCATCTGGGACTCTACATCACTAAAATGTATCCTTTCTTGCTATGTGACATTTATTAAGAAAATAGGGATGTTGGTTTTAAAAATTATAAACTAGACCATGCTTTTTATTTGTTTCATCATTATTTATCATACAAATTTAAAACATCAGATGTACGACTTCAACTTTTAATAGACTCTTACAATGTCACGATAACTGAAAGTTGAAAAAGAGGTGGAATTAGCATGATGCCACATGTATATGCCAAAACAAACGATGAATGGTAATTGGACAAAGTTTGTGCAACAAAAAAAAAAATGATGACGAGTACGAATGTCAAGGTCAATTATTATGTATCTAGATGCTAACAAGTACTTAAGGCTGGCTATTCGACATATGCCAGTTAAAAGCTGTTGATAAAGTTTGTTTGAACAAATTAGATAGAGAGAACAAAATCATGTTGAAATACCAGATCACTATGGATGCATTTTACAATGTCTTTGTACATTCCAACACAAATGCATGAGTATTTTAAGGACTAATCCACAATTCTTGAGATAGAAAAATAGTTTCAGCTGAAAATGACTTATTATAGTTAAAAATAAGTCGATAAATGATGACAATGGTACAAACTCAACTATATCAACGCTATTGTATATAAAAACAAAGATAAATATCTAATTGGCTACATACACTTATAATTTTATATGAACTTTAAAACGGAACTTGATGCCCATTATCAGTCTATTGTGAACAACAATAGTGGTTGAGTTAAATATATATTTGAAAGCAAATACAACATATAATTTCGAGATTGATTGTTGTTATTTATTGAGCAACAATTTAGCGGTAGACAGATGAAAAATTCCAGAAACTAGGCAAGAGTAGAAATCTGAACAGATGAAATGTTTGAAATAACAAATAACCTTATTATTAGTCCTATTCTGTGCATTACTCCATCCGCGTAGTAATTTATGCCTTTGAGCAATTAAACCTTGTTCAATCTTGCTTATTTCACATCTAAATCATACAAACACTAATCTGTTTGTTATCAACTTCAAAATATTGTTTTGTTTGTATAATTTCCTGAATGCGACGAGTGACATATTTACCTAAGTTGCCCTTTTTTGTGCTAGAAAGCCACTTTATTTTGTAATAGCTATTTTGTTTTCTTTTTTTAAGGAACCTTTTAAACACCATGCACTCTAACATCCTATATATGTGCATTAAATAAATACTGGTCTTTCAATTTTATATCAATTTCTCAACGAGAAGAAACTTTACAATTTGCAAAAGTGCGATTTTTTTTTACGGTAGTAATAATTCCAATTGTTATAAAGTGACCGAGTTTTCTGTAATATGATTGGATAGAAACAACCTCGTGATTTTGACTTGGATCTTTTACATATCAATAAATTATCACGACTACCTTCGATTCTCAATCAGTTTCCAGGTCATTTTAAGTGAAGATTTATGTATACCAACGCCTTAACTACTACTACTACTACTACTACTACTACTACTACTACTACTACTACCAGCAACAACAACAACAACAACAATAATAATAATAATAATAATAATAATAATAATAATAATAATAATAATAATAATAATAATAATAATAATAATAACAACAACAACAAAGGGGAGCAAAGACTAACCCTAATCCCGTTATTTCAGACAAAACTTTGTCATCCCAAGACTAAAATCGCTGATTAAAGGTTTAAGTGAAGATTTATGTATACCAACGCCTTAACTACTACTACTACTACTACTACTACTACTACTACTACTACTACCAGCAACAACAACAACAACAACAACAATAATAATAATAATAATAATAATAATAATAATAATAATAATAATAATAATAACAAAGGGGAGCAAAGACTAACCCTAATCCCGTTATTTCAGACAAAACTTTGTCATCCCCAGACTAAAATCGCTGATTAAAGGTTTAACCAATGTAATCGCACAGTCCTTTGTGCACTTCAACAATCGTCTCTTTAGCCAAACAAAGCATATCGTAAGGGTTACAAGGCACTCTATATTCAATAATTTATTGCATTTTGCTTATGTTACACAAGCTGTTATTAAAATTCGGCGTCATGCGACGAACATGGAGTGTCACTAAAAATGGACACGAGATACCCCAAATTGAACGCTTTGTTGATGAATTCCGCTCATATGATGACGGAAAAGAAGAAGATTGTAATTATTAGAATTAAATGATCATGGCTTGATATTTATCTACTGCCATTTATTGTGTGAAAAGGTCGATCAGAGGTACACGCGCAGAACAAAGAAAACAAAAGGAATACTCATACGAAATATGTTATTATTTAATTAAAATAAAATACCTTCTACTTAGGGTATATCATTTTGATACCGATGTCAGTCATTTTGATATTGATGTCAGTCATTTTGATACTGATGTCAGGTTTGTTTCCACGAATCGACATTATGGAGCGTTCTAATTAATAAAAGATTCATTTCTTTGACTGTAGTTTGTGATTCTTTGACACTAAATATCAGGTTCGTATTCCACAGGTTATACTTAGTGTCTTAATAACGACACGTTCGTTGTTTACCTCCAAACCAATGCAAAGACAAAATGTGAACATATTTAAATCCACATATGCTAGCTGTAGCAAGGGAGTAGTTTCATTCTTTGAGATTTCCACCAACCATTACCTATATTTGTATCCAAATGGCCTTTTTAAAATTTATCTTGCAATTATAATTACATCTCCAACATTCATACATAATTCAATGTCGTCCCAATACGAAAAGCCTGGAATACGTTTTGTTTCTATGCGATATCATCATTTTCCTTTTCATTTTGATCAATCATAACACAAAAAGACTCATTATATTTATTTATTGGTATAATTTAGTTTTTAGTGTTTCTATGTGGGGGGTAGGACGAGGGTTTTCTTGACTGTACCTACATGAATTGCACTACATTTGACGTACACTAAATCATTTAAATCATTCTTAATCTATTCATTTTTTTTGGTCTAAAAATTCACCAATACTACCTTATACAGCGTATATGCTATAAATTATTTTCGATCAACATACTGATTCCTACCGGTTTTAGCATGTTCAATATCAGAATCTTTCATTATTCTAATATTTTCCATCAAACCTTCCATCTTATAAATTTTATCATCATTTCATATTTTTTTTTGCTATTTGCTATCAGGTTTAATATCAGGACTTTAAATAATTAGGACTTCCTTCTGTAGTTCTTGATTTATTTTTGGATTTAATTCGCAATATCAAAAGTTATGTTTTCTCGTTTTCACTTTGTATTCAAGGGAAATAAATTATTTGTTAAATATTTCAAAGCTTGATGTCTTTTGCTCTTTTCTGTTACTTATTTTAAGAGCATACCCTCGTTACAGAAAATTGGAAGCTCGTCCGGGATACGAATTTAGACAATATATTTCAGAAAACTATGTTTAATAAATTTTGATTCACTTTGTTTTGGAATTTTCTAATTCCCATATATTAATTCACATTTTAAGTATCTTTACATGAAGCCAACACACGTTTTATGTCATCTAAAGTGGAAATTTGTGTTTCAAATCATACCATTCGACCTTTTAAAATAGATGAACGGTTTCAGCTTGCCAGAAAATAATATCTTTCTTAAGCAAAATCTTCTTTAACGATGCAAGAAAAAATATTCTGGTCCAATATTATGTGGAAAAGAATATTTTAGATAAACGTGCTTTGGATTAAATTAGTAAGTCTGTATCAGACTCTAACATAAACGTCAAATAATTAAAATTAAAATAGAAGACGGAATTAGCGTTAAGAAAGCTTGAGCTTCAGAAAGAGAAAGAGGAGCAACAAACGCAATTAGATAAGGATGGCAGAGAGAGGAAAATGCAACTGGAGAGAGAGAGAGAGAGAGAGAGAGAGAGAGAGAGAGAGAGAGAGAGAGAGAGAGAGAGAGAGAGAGAGAGAAGATGCAGTTACAGAAAGAAGAAAAACAAATGCTAATGGATAAAGAGGAAAAGAAACAAATGCAAAATCAATTGGAGAAAGAGGAGCGATAGAGAGACAAATTTAAATACAAAGAAAAACGAAAAAATGAAATATCAAATTAGATTAAAAGAATTAGAACCTGGCACATGGAAAGCATATACCCACATTTATTAGAAATTCAAGTTTTGATGTCACTAAGAATATTAGGTTAGTCCCCCATTTTATATATATAGAGAGAGAAGTAGATAAATATTTTCGTCATTTTGAAGAAAAAAAAAATGGCTGAAATTGCGAAATGGCTAAGAGAGCAATTAACTTTGTTATTACAGAGTGCACTTTGTGGCAGAGCTCAGACATATATGCATCACTGTCAGTACAGCAAGGTGCTCTCTGATCTGGTTAAAGAATTCATCTAAAAGTGTCGAGTTAGTCCCTGAGGCTTATCGACAAAATTTCAGGAACTTTAGAAATGAAACTGAACAAACTCATATTGAATTTGCAAAACGAAAAAGAGCAGTTTTTTGATAGGTGGTGCTTAGCCAAGAAAGTTGATCAAGAGTACGAAATTTTCAGACCCATTATTAACTGAAGAGTATAAGGATTGCGTCCATAGTGACGTTAAGAATTATCTTGATGAGCATAAGGTCGAAACTTCAGAAAATGATGCTCGTACTGCTGACGAGTATTCCTTTACTCGTAAAGTTTGTTTTGTCAGTACGTCGTCCACTCAGCAGTCTTCTGGTAAAAAGGTATTTCCGCATATATAAATTATTTGTTTGATTTTACAAAGCTTGTTGTCTTTCACTCTTTATTATTACTTATTTTGAGAGCAGACTCGTAACAATATTGCATTATATTAATGTTACAGCGGCCTTGGTGATCGAGTGGTCTAAATCACATTGCCGTTACCCACTTGCCTTTACAAATCAATGCCGTCTCACAGACATCTGCTGTGAGTGCACTTCTCTGGCTCGGTTTAAGTGTATATGTAAGAAAACTTGAGAGTAACTTCCCCTAGGTCAGTGGTTCTTTGCTTCCATTGTAATCATGGTACTAATTCAGTTCCCATAGTAAACCTATGCAAACACCATGATACTAAAAATTCAATAATTGTACACGTCTGAGTGCTCACGATCAAACCTATATTTATCAGTACAGATGAAACCTTGATGGCAGCTTCTGTGTAGAGAAAAGAATATGAGCAATTACATTTTTTTGGACCTAAATGTGTTTTTAACACCTTTCAATTCCGCACCAGAGTCAGGTGCTAATTTCAATAATGAGTGTTCAAAACTCTACACTGTTAATGACTGAAATTCCATCAACAAATGAATGTCTCTATTTGTTCAGTTGCAACTATATAAGCTCTCAAAAATGCTCTTCATTCTACAAAATAACTTGTATTATCAACCAATTCTGGCCAAACAAACCCATATATACTTTATTTTATGGTCACCTATTTCCAGGCTGGTTCACATTTTCCATACAATTAGTACCTTGTGTCCCTCAGGTTCTTTCTCCACCAGTTATACTACCCACCACTCCATGTAAAGCCTAGCATGCACTAAAATGGCGTTAAACCCATGACTGCAACATCAAATGTTACTGTCCTTTTTAGCTTATAGCCTGTCATTCGCAATAAATGAACATTTTCGTTGTCCTGTGTTTATGTATAAAACTGAAAATAGCAACACATTCATATAGTTTCATTCATTCTTAGTTTGTTTCGAAAAGAAAATGTATTCAACACACATAACGTGTAATATAATTAGATTTAAATGAACAGGTTCAGTGTTTCAAATGAAGTCAGTTAGATGGAAGGATAAGGGAAGTATCAACAAATAGAAAGGGCAAGCCAAGAGAGAAGAAATAATAATAATAATAATTTAATAGTTCTATTAACATCGAGGAAGTCCACCCCCACAAGCAATTTGGATTAATGTATTGGGGATTCTGAAAATTTTCAGAATATGATGGTATATTGCCTACTAAAATCATTTCAGTAAGGAATAATTGAATGCATGCATGCTTGTATGTATGTATGTATGTATGTATGTATGTATGTATGTATGTATGTATGTATGTATGTATGTATGTATGTATGTATGTATGTATGTACGCACGCACGCACGTACGTACGAGCGTACGCACGCATGCACGCACGCACGCACGCTCGCATGCATGTATGGTTTTATTCCTCGCTAAAAGTGATTCAGTTCAGTCATTTTCATAACATAAAAAGAAAACTGCAGGCAACATTAAATCATGCAACAATTATCATTAGACATTCGCATTAACACTATAATTTCCGTCTGAACTTATACATTGCTTCATATCAGCTAACGGCCACAGTGCTAAATTTCAGTCATAATGGTTTGAGGCATATTTTTAATGATATTGTAAAATATCGATTTAGAACAGGATCTAAATGCGATGGATGGTGCACTTGATACGTGCATTCATGTCTGTAATTTCAGAGAGAGAGAGAGAGAGAGAGAGAGAGAGATTTTGTACAAGGTATCACGGCACCACTCGAGTTAATTATACAAGGTCTTTATTTCTTCAGCATTTTTCCATGATATCCATTTATAATTGGTTATACTTTGAGATGCGTCATGACTATTTAATGCTAAAAAGCAAATTGGACATAATATATCCAAAAGTCAATATAGGCTATATTGCATTATTTGGAAAACAGTTCAAATATGCTATGACGAGAACTATCAGTGTAAGTGACAATTCCAAAAATGGCCGAATTCACCCTATGCTAATATCAAGCTAATATCAAGAAGGCATAAACCGATTGCAATAACAGCTGACAAGCTGAGTTAGTCTAGTTGTATGAAAATCAATGGATATAAAAAAGGGGACAGCAGAGATTTCATAATACTTACTGATATTTAATTAATATATCAAAATCGAAACTAATCTTAAACAGGAACAAGAGGACCAAGTTAGCCTGATATCGCCTTCATTGAAGAGAGGAAAAAAAATGCTAGAGGCATAAAGTTGCTACTTTGCTAATTAATTGTTTTAATTAATATTGTTTCCTAGATGTTTTGAAACTATAATAAGATAAATTTAAGCACCATAGTGTGTCAGTTTATGTTTCATCGGGCCTGAGAAGGAATTCACGCCTCTTTCATACAATGATATCATGAGGTTAAGGTAGCCTTACATAAACGTACTAATAGTTCACAAGGTTACCAAAATGGAGACTTTGTCAATTTGTCATTAAAACTTATTTAGTTGTGTTTCTCTTTAAATTTACTACTGAACAAATTATTACCTTGGTTCAATATTTAGGATGCATCTTTTACCATCGTCACGTATATCTGTTAACTGTGTTAAATCTGGAAACGGATATTATAATGGATTGACTGTATCCTAACAGTTCAGCTGCTTACGTAAATAGAACCGTTGATGATTTCTCATTGAAACTTTAAAACTTATTTCGTGGTCTTCTTTTTAATTTACTACTGGAAAATTTCTTACCTGGATTCAGTTTATGTGATGCAACTTTTACCATCGTTAAGTACATCTTTTAACTGTGTTAAATCTGGAAACAAATATTATAATGGAGTTCTGACGCATTCTTCTGTGGAACTTGATTTTGTTTTCTTAACAAAAGCAAATGACAACGATAAATATATTTATTATGCCATAATTATGTACTATTATTGTAACATCCTCTCACCAAAGGTATGCTATTGAATAAAACATAACTCCGCATTCATCTGATGATCTTGGACATGTCTTGTCCTGATAGAAGGACACGTGACATATCCCTTCACATTCTAAAACAAATGCCTTGGATCATGTCTAATCAGTCCTGCATTCTACATCAAATCATGATGCTTGTCAGTCTCGGTCGTCAGTCCCGGTCGTTAGTCTCGGTCATCAGTCCCAGTGTGTTCATAATATTGATTGGAATCTCGATATGATCGGAGGCTTTCTTAACAAAGAATTTACCCGGTGTGTTTGTAACTACATAACTGCATGTAGACACTGGTGTCTTCTGACTCCTCCTCCCATATCTACGCACACGCATACACTACCAGGTTACCAATTTCACAATTCATATGTACTTATTTTCTTCAATCGTTCAGAAAAATGAAACCAATGAACTTAAAACGAATTGTGCATGAAAACGTATGAAAAGTAGTGTCAACCTTTATGCTATCGTATAAAACTCGCCTGAAAATGGTAAAACAGGTTTATGTTCATTCATTTTGAATAATATCGGGATCTTTATAGTGGATATAATACATTATGATACCTTGTGCTAATGTAGAAAATGGACTTAAACGTTCATGCACAGAGCACGGTATGCCGCTCAGGGGCCTCTTGACTGGCAAGATAATGTTCTCTGCAACGGCAAGTCTTTATTGCAAAATCGCCCAACCTAACTTAAATGAGATCAGAAATCAATGGAAATATAGAATATTACAAAAGCAGTATGGAAAGAAACCTTATTCTAAAGAATCGTCTGCCACTGTAATGCCAATATTTAAATATTGGCATATCTTCAAGGAGCTGAATATCTGTGATCTCGTATGCAAAATTTCCGCGCCTATTCGGTTACTTTTGTGATCTGACGCCAGCAACCTTTTGAAAGTTGCCAGAGTAAAAGACAATGATATTTTACGTTGCTTACAGGTCTAACAGGTCTAATAGCACATTAAGGAAAGGCAATGAACAACATTGTTTTCTTTTCCAAAAGATACAGACATAAAAAGTATGGATACATTATTGCAAGCGAGTTGATTTCAAATCAACACCATTTCTCCCTTAAATTCGCCATATTATCCCCCATGACAAGCCCCTTTTCGTATTCTGGTCAGCTGTGGCCAAACTGCCAAATAGCTAATGTTTTTACTAAAGTACATGAGCAATAAAGCCAGTGTGACTAATTAACAGTGAATCCATAGTTTTGTATTTATTTTGTGAAAAGGAAACACTTCAAGTACCAGCAACTGATTGGCAAAATAAACATAATAAATATAACATGCCCTATTTCGTTGAAACTTAAAGATGCCTATGACTTTATTTTAACAGCTCAAATCTGATTTCTGTTTTATTTTGTTTCAGTGACAACGCGTCAGATTCATTACCATGTTTTCCACTTATCGTCGGATTCTTTGACCTCGTTGCTCAAATCATGCACATTGTTAAGAAATCATTTTGATATGTTGTATTATATGGGACAAAATCATCTTCCGATAAAATGCAATGTATTAGCCTCTTGTTACAATGTTTTATGAATTATTCATTACTATGGCACATATAGGGAACTATATGTTTACATTTTGAATATTTGCGACTGTTCTGGTAGAAAATGAAGGGAGGAAAACAGAACAATATCTTAATATTGTTTAGAAATTTCTTACTAACCCAAATTAACATTTAAAAACATAGACTGCAAGTTAGAAAAAACCGAATCAATTGTAGTTCAATGCATCAATTTTTTCTTGCATTAGATTAAAATACACACACACATACATGCATGCACACACACATACATACATATATATATATATATATATATATATATATATATATATATATATATATATATATATATATATATATATATATATATAAATATATATATATATATATATATATATATATATATATATGCACAGCCCCCCTGAATATACAAAGAGATATTTTTGAGTGCTGTACCTTATCTTTCCTAAAACAGCAAATAACAAAATTATTTTTCAAAAGTCAGTCACATTTTTCTACGCTATATCAAATTCGTTATTACCGATATATATATATATATATATATATATATATATATATATATATATATATATATATATATATATATATATATATATATATATATATATATATATATATTCTTCATCGATCTACAAAACATAACTGAATCGATATGTTGCGATAGTTACATAGTTATATCAGTTACTTTTGTTCATTTTATCTTTCTTTTAAAATATTTATTTAACATTGTGGATTAACTGACCTTAAATGCGTTGACATCTCCAACACTAATGTATAGTTCTCTCGAAACTAGTATTAAAAAATCTTGACAATGTCAAACCATTTCCGCGTAATCGTGACGTACGAAAATTTGACTCCATACTTTGACAGCAAGCCGGTTTTCTCCTGACATGACTCATTTGTTGTTTGTGTGGTCTTCTTAAATTAGAAGCCTTTCATAGCTCCACCCATCAATTATATATACACCTACTTAGCGTTATCAGGAGTGTTAACCTGTGAATTCAGAACGGATTAATCTCTAATTGGATTTGTCTTTGGAACCATAAAGTGATTGAGCATTATACATTGATATGGAATCTCAGACGATTATTTTAATTTAAGCGTTAATTTTCGTAGAATCCTTTAGAGAATTTTAAACTTATTTCAAGAATATCAATTTCACCTCATAAAATAAATAGTACTCAATTCACACTCAAGTATCCTGGGGAAACAGAATGTATATACTCGCCATGAAAAGAGTATGATGACTGTCTGGCTATGATTTAATCTTATACGATAAAACGAAATCAAAAAGAAAACGATGACTATACTAAAATACTATATTAAAATACACTTCCTAGTTAGAGTCAGTTTTTGAGGAAATTTGGTTAATAATAAAGTTTTTAAGCCTACATCAGGTAAATTATTTTGACATTCATGAGCTAACCGTACTTCATCCACCATGACGGATTACATGAGATTTTCACGGTAATTTGTTCTCCAAATAAGACTTGCAATACCGTATTTGGTTTCTCCACGATACGTAACTTATTCAATGCCTACATATTTAATATGATCTGTTTAAGTTTCCAAATAAACCAGCAATGTCCTGACATGGCAGGCGAAGAAAAAGAAACTATGCTGAAAACATAAGTAAATGCCGAATAAAGAAGGTAAACGATAATTTACAAGTATGCAGCAGTTATGTTAATAAATATTAGGACTATTTAATTTCTTTCAGTATATGTAAGGAATATATTTAAAATTGATGATAGTAGGCTGAAAAACCGCTGGATTGTGAATTCGCCCGGCTGTTTCGTTGATACACATATGCTTATGTTAGTACCACGTCCACGAATTAGGGTGCTAATACTAGTACTATCCTGATTTCAAGTGGTCGTTCATGGTATGGAATATTCACAACGTATTTAACTGTACTGTATCTAACTGTACAGAAAAGTTAATTTAGGAAACGTTCCATTTTTTTGTTCACTTTAAAGTAGACAGGAGAGATCGCCTACTTGTCCACCCAAAGCCCAACTCATAAAAAAGACCAGCCCCTGGCATGTGACTAGTGCAAATGTTATTTGTTCTCCTCAGTTATAAAAATGATAAAAATGAAGTTCAATATATGCGTCATTAACTACTTATTCATTTGTCCAACTTAACTGCGCTTCTCTCTTTTTAGAAAAGCAAAAAAAAAAAAAAAAAAAAAATTAAAAAAAAAATAAAAAAAGAAAGCACTGGCCTATTTTGGAATGCCAGAAATAAACCATAAACAACATATAACCAGTTCAGCTGGCGCATCATGTGCCGGTAGATTGGAGATGTATAATGTTTGACAGAGTTTATTCATATGTGTACTGACGATGCCGGAAACACCTCTCATCAATATATTATGTGTTATTAAAGACAAAACGCTTTTGAGGAAACTGCCTTAAGTAGTTACGTCTTTGCTGTATCAATTTTGACGATTGAGAAAGGATGTCTAAGAGTGCCAACGTGTAAAATTGCATGCACGTATCGTTATTTTCGAATTCTCTCTTTCCTTATAAGAGATAGACATAAAAGTATGCACACTTAAAATGCGTCTTAAACAGACTGTGAAGAAACTTGCAGAATCTGATATTACCATCTTAAACAAAATTTATAATTTTTCATGTCGTATTTATTTGAGATATTATGTATTTGAATTCTAAGGTATTCGGGTATGTATAAGGTTGCATTTTTTAAAAACATACATCCAAGGCAATGTCCTATCTCCAGCAGTATTGTCAGCGTCACCAGTGTTAATGTTCCGTTATCAGTTTTAAAAGTGTCATAATTTCTTATATTATCTGCTGAAAATAATAAAAAAATCTAAATGTCACATTAGCATTTGCCTGAAGCTAAATCACGATATGCCTAGATTTCATGTCTCGTCTGCGACAGCAGAGAGCGCATTAGTGCAGTTTTGTTTAAAGAGAAGATACCTATCTGCAAGCGCTTCTTGATTATTGCACTTTACGTTGTTGTAAACCAGGTAAATTTACTGAAGAATACATTCCCAGTCCTGACGCAAATGCATAATAATTTGAAAGCATCAACACTGAGTGTACGAAATGGCCAATGTTGAAAAACTAAATACATTATATTCATATAAAGAAAGAGTAATGATCAAATATTTCTGTAAAAATCATAAATCATTTTGCATTATACATTTATTAGGACAGAAATTTTGAGTTAAAGTAAAAAGATTAAAATTTTCTCTAAATTAAAAGTAATTCTTAATTAAATTATATTGAAAGTAATTTTCCACTAACATATATTAAGATTAATTCTGTTTATTTCTGTACTATAAATATATACTATTTTAATAAATATTGCGCTATTACGAGTAAGTTCAAATACCCATTGTACAATAATTAAATTCTCCTATATTCAAAGCTCAGCATATTTTAGACCCGGTTGTCAAGTTGCCGAACAAGCATTTCTCTTAAAATTCCCTTTGGTTGAGTAAGCTAGAAGATTCAAGCGTTTCTTGAAACGAATAAGACAGTACGGCAAAATTGTCTGTCTCATGACGTACATACACGCAAACAGCGCCAATAAGAAGAAACGAGACTCATTCTGATTCGAAATGAACGAACACAAGTACCAAGACGAATGTCCATATTTGGTCGCGAGGATACGTTTAAAATTGCATATAATTTGAAAACAAGCTTGAGCAAAATCAGTTCGTTGATCGAGAATCTGAAGACTGTCTCTTTCTTACAGGGAAGAATCGTCTGTGTTCGTAAAGTTGTTTAAAAAAGGAAATTTTTAATGTTTTATATTTTCAAGGTAGAATACATATTTTTTTGCAGCATTTTCCTATTTATATTATACTGTACTGGAATGTTTAATTGTTTTAAATAATTTATATTCATTTGTATTTATGATAATTATTATTGGAAAAGACGAATTCGTTACCAACTTCATGTTTAGATTTAATTAGAAATATAATATTCTTTAAGTAATGAAGAAGAATATATCTATTTTAATTAATAAAATATATTTCTTCAAAATCATAGTTTCATTAATAGCAACTATTAAATTTTATACACTTTGGCCATCATGAATTTAGTCTAGATTTAACTCTCTGCATTATATTCCAAAGTACAGAAATTATACAAATGTATAAAGTTGGTAAGTTCGAAGGAAAGTGTAATTTTATATGTATTTCTTGGATTTTAAATATACGGTTTTTATTGATGTATCTCTAAAACATAGAATATATATATATATATATATATATATATATATATATATATATATATATATATATATATATATATATATAAATATATATATATATATATATATATATATATATATATATATATATATATATATATATATATATATATATATATATATATATATATATATTATTTAAATAAAGAGCGTTCATCGAGAATCAGAGGACTCTTCTCTTCTTCTCTTACATTTTCCCCAAGATGTAACTGTATCTACACCGATATGAGTGACACCTCTTTTAAGAGAGCCTGAACTCTTTTGTTTTTCTCTTCCTCTTTTGAACCATGGGCAATACATTTCTTAAGGTATGAGTGTTTCCTTTTCAAAGCAAGAAATGCATACATACATACACACATACATACATACACACATACATACATACATACATACATACATACATACATACATACATACATACATACATACATACATACATACATACATACATACATACATACATACATACATACATACATACATACATACATACATACATACATACATACATACATACATACATACATACATACATACATACATACATACATACATACATACATACATACATATATACATACATATGCAGTCTTACTCACAAAAGTTCTACATATATGATACTGATGTTTTAATAACCTCCTTTTAGGGAATATTTTCTTTTATCATGCATGCGTATTTTAATTCTTGGCAGAGGATATACACGATGCATCTAATTAAAGAAAATCTTATTTCGGAAACGTTATGTTGTCAAACGTTAAAATTAGAGGATCACCTCTGTCTGCGTGAGTTCGAGTCTAGGATTCGGCGAATGTGGATATGTGACAAAGCTTGCCTGTAGCTTCTTGTATGTCGGTGGTTCTTTCCGGTGATTTCCCGGTTTCTTCCTCCACCATAATACTGGCTGCCATGAATAGCCTATTGTGTGCTGAGAAATAGCGTTAAGCCCAACATCAATTAAAATTAGATGAAGCAGAGGAGGTAGTGTGCTTGCTACATCAACCTAATCATCAAACTCATTCGATCGTCGTTAATTGGAAATATTACAATTAGATCATATAAAAACTTTAATAAACTCAAATTTACGCCATTTTAGGATTCCTCCTGGGATATTTTGTTGCGAAGTGACAGAGTGAAAAGTTACGACTTCGATGTCAGAAAATAATGTCGATAAGTCTTCATCCTGCAATCCCACGAAATTCAAAATCAAGCCTTTGTAGCTAACCGTACAAAATGATACTAGCACTTGACAAATCACGAACTTGAAATTTCATGGATTCAGTTCATACAGCTGCATTGTATCATTCATGGCGTTTCTAATTAACTGGCACAAAATAACATCAGTCCATTGCTTGCGTGAATTTTTTAAGCTTGGCTTAAAGAGGTATTAAATACAGAAACCACTTTAAAATAAATTTAGTTATTTTAAAAAAGCAACCCTCACTCTTCCTGGTGTATTTCTCGTTTGATTAGCAAACTCTACTGGTCATTTTTTCGATTCGTTTGAAACAGGTTGCATTTTTCAATTAATCATCTTGTTTGAGATCATTTTCGTTTATCTCAATTTTTATTTTGTTTTCTTTTGTCACATCTTGTATACATGCATGAATTATCTTCTGTTATATGCAATATAATCATTTCAGTGATTAATCGCAAGTCATGAAAATCCTACTCTTTTACGAATCGACTCTGATGATGTGTGCAGCGAATGTCATCGGGAGTTGTGCATTTAACGATTGACACAGGCAGTCAATGCTCAGCTCATTGCACAAAGATAGCAGCAGTCTAGTCACAACATCTGCCATGTTACAGTGACACATGTGGAAGAAGCTCTGATTAGCAATAACACCGGTTTGGACGGTGTTTAACAGATTCAGATTTCTTTCGTCGACTAAAATTGATATGACCATCAAAAAAAAAGTGTTACACACAATATAATAGACCAATGAATGCGAACGCAGAGTCTCACCTTCATCTATTGGACTGTAGAGATGACAAACGTAATTAAGGAGCCTGAAAAGAGTGAAGACCGAGGTTATGAATAATATAAACATTCCGTATATTATTTTTTAAATGATTTTGATTTTCTTTCATACAAATGCTCTTCATTAATGAGATTATAAAGTTGTTGCAGAAGATTCTTACTGAGTTGTCTAACCTGTCATACGCAGCCATCTGTAGCTAGCGTGACAAAAAGACCCCTCAAAACAGTTGTTTGATTAATATAAGTCGACTTCAACAACAGATGTATCTAGAAGGACTAGAAATGGCGACTTCTTAATGGCGGTGAAAATGTGATCTACGTCATCACATGCAAGGTATGCAGCTCCCAATATGTTGCAGTAATGCAAAAATTGAACATTACAATGAATCTCCTTAGATGTGGAAAGGAGCCCAGATGCGAGAAATTGCTTCTCTCCAAGCCATATGTTCATTATGTAATACTGACTGCGATCGGTTATAACTCCATATGTAGTACAGAAAATAGGAAATCCAAAGAAGCCTATTGGATTCGCCTGCTCAAACCCAGCGGCTTAAAGAAGAAATTATCAAAATGGGCGTTCATCAATACATAGGTAACAAGGAAGTTACTGTTATCCTGCTATTTATTCGCTATCTTAAACACGTGATCTTAACTGTCATATTTGTGTAGAAATGTCAACAAGAAACTCCGCATTTATAAATTTATCAAAAAGCGTTATTAAAGCTATTAAGTATAAAAAACAGATACAATATTGCTTTGAACATAGATTTATGTAGTTTGTAACAAAACATCTCAGTGAAATATTAGACCTGGGGTGGAAATATTATATTCGGGATGTAAAATGCTGTAGATGGCTGACCAATATACGACTTAAAATGGGGTCAGTTGTAGCTGTTTTCCTCGTCGGCCTCCGTCCGTCTCGGGCGACTATGGTGTAGCTTCCAGTTGGGTGTCCTATCTGCACGTCGCGAGTGGCTGAAGAGTCCGACCCTAGAGTTACAGTCTCTGTTGTACTTGCTGCAGGTGAAAGTTGATGCTTAATGAGGCTGTTATTGTTTCGCCTTCCTCCTGCTTCTCTTTTCAACAATGGTTGTGTTTCTCGATTTCTTGGCTTTCTGAACGCCCTGTCTGACAGCAAGACGCAATGCGGAGCGTTCGTCAGCACAGCTCTCCCAGTCGTTGGTGTTGATATTGGTCGTCGTCATGTCCTTCTTGCAGACATCTTTGTAACTCAGACGTGGTCGTCTAGTCAGTCGTGCTAGTTTGCCGTATAGCAGGTCCGTGGGAATGTAGACTGGATCCATTCTCTTCATGTGGTCGAACCAGCGAAGGCGCCTCTCACTGAGAATGGAGGCTTTTCATGCTGACACGTTCCAGAACCTCTGTGTTGGGTACTTTGACCTGCTACTGAATGCTCAAAATGCTCCTCATGCATCTCAGGTGGAAGTTGTTGAGTTTCCTTTAATGGTTCGTGAGGAGGTCCATGCCTTGTTGCTGTAAAGAGTGTGCTGAGCATGCAGGCCTTGTATACGTGCAGTTTGGTCTTCTCAGTAAGGTTGGGGTTATTCCAGATCGTCTGGTTCAGTCTGGTCATAGCTACTGCTTACTCGGAAAACCTGCTGATCATCTCTGTATCGATGGAAAGCGAGCTGGAGTAGGTGGACCCAAGGTATGTGTAGTTCTCAAAAACATTGAGGTTGTACCCATCCATGACGATCGCGGGATGGGAGTATAAATCCTGCGCCATAACGTTCGTCTTCTTCAAACTGATGGTCAGTCCAAACTCCTTGCAGGAGTGTGAGAGGCGACATATCAGCTGCTGTAGTCCATCTTCTGTATGTGATGTCTAGGCCGCATATTCGACGAAGAACAATTCACGGATGATAACCTCTGTTACTTTAGTAAGCCAGTCGGGTCTCCTGAAGGTGTTCAGTCAGAAGAGTTCCATTTCAATGAAGTCAGTCTTCCGTGCGTTGTCGATCTGCAGAAGTTCATCGTTGAGTCCAGAACACATGGTCCTAATGTTCCAGCTTGCGAAACGAAGAGCTGAAATCTTCTTTTTTCTTCTTTGAGTCTTGTCTGGTGCGGAGTTTATGGTCTGCTTGTCGAGATAGTTCTCTAAGTTCCACGCGCCCATTGAAGCAGGCAAGCCATGGCGGAACAGCAACTTACTAACTAGGGATGACCTGCTTAAGTCGGAAGCAAACCATGGCCCAAGCTCTACGCCAATGGAGCTATTGCTTAGAACTGGTAAACTGCTGCTTCCCGCGTTGTTGCACGCCTTACGACGACGCTGGGGTGTCTTCTCCAGTGGAGCGGCAAAGTCTGGGCAGGGTAATATGGAGAATCAGCTATTACGCATGCAAAAGATCCCCCTTTCCACACAGCTGTTGATCCCAAGGGAACGACGAATACCGATACATCTTGGCACCAATGGCGTACCAGTAGTTGCCGTAATGACATTGAAATTAATTGTCAGACCGCCTTAGGGACCCATACTTCGGATTTTATGTCGGGGTTTACTCCCTTAGTCTTTCCCATGAGTGTGTATAGCCACAAGTCAGCGTGGGTTTGGGATCTGAGTTTACCTTTTCCTAGATTAGCTTCCATGAAAGGTTCTCGAGTCCCATCTAACCGAAGTAACTGGTTTTAAGGAGCCAGTAGCTTACCTTCACCTTCTTTCCTGTTAGTGGAAAAATGGTCTGACGGACTTAGAAGCTTAGCCACTCGTGAAGGCCTGGAGCTAGATTTTAGATAACCAAAGCGATCAGATGGATCATTTCTGGAGAAATAGGGCGCTTGTTTCCCACTCACACCCCGGCAATGTCATCCTTGGACCACAAGCTTTTTTACCTATGCTAAGCACTAAGAGGTAGCAACACTTAGCATCGTACAACCTTTATTTTGTACATAATTCTACTTATTTACAACATAGACAATTTAGAATGTGTGTAGTACTCGCGGTTGTGTGTGTCTGTGTACGCGTGTTTTGTTTGTTTAATGTTTCGTTTTGTAATTATCTTTTGCGACTTTTTGCCTTGTAAAAGGAATCGGTATATTTCATGGGCTGGTTTCGTACCAGTTGTGCACTGTTGTTTGTCAGTTTTTCTGTTATATCTATTATTTCCCTGACCAACATGATCTTTCTGATCCAGTGCTTTTTGAAATACTATTATTTCCGTGTGAGTTTTAACTTTGCACAAGCACACATACACACACAAGTTTTATAGATATAGATATGTGTGTGTTTGTGTATGTGTGTTAAAGATAAATAAATAACAGTAATAAACTGATGTGAAACCAGACAATGCTTTCTGGATCTACCAAATCTTTTTTCAAGAACGCAAAGTCACAAAAGACTATTAAACAAGCTAACCAATAACAAACAATAAAACATTACTGTGCATAATTTACAAACTGTTTGTTGCTGATATTTCCATAAACTTAAAAGCAAAATATTAAACAATAAACTGGCAAACTTAAACGGGATTGAAAGTTGCGTTTTATAAAATGCATCGTGACAAATGCTCGTTAAGATGCAAATGGTTAGAATAAAGGACGTCAATTGATGATTTAAGTTAGTAAGTCAACTAGGAATTCTTTGCGCCGCAATTTTCCAATTATATTATAAAAAGTCTTGGCTGTAATATTTCGCTGAACTGTCTTTTTTATAGCTTGTAGAAGTTTAGTTTTGAAGTAGAATTACTTAAAAGAGTTGATTATTAACTAACAGCTGATATAACATTATATCATAATAAATGTGCATTTTTTATATCTGACGCATTTTAGAAAGAGAAATGATAATTAAGACCACTGGTTTTAGAAAGCCCATTAATTGCAGGAAAACGTGAATA
>JAEAOA010001763.1:795000-810000 GCA_016746295.1 Potamilus streckersoni
ACGGGAAGTTTGATGGGAATCTAAGACAGCAACGTGAGATCAATAGATCTAATTCTCGTGGAGCAGAGACTTTATTTTAACTTGGATAGGAGCATCATATTACGTTGCCTAGAAGAGATGAATCAAAAAGCTTTTAAATAGTTGTCTCCCTTGACTCAAAACTTTCCTAGATGATGCTTCTGAAAACTAAAAAATATGTAAAACAATCCGAGCCATTGTTTGTTGCCTTACTGGTAAAAATCATCATTGTTTTGCTTCTTTTGCAACAATATCCTTTAATCACCACTAGAGCAGCCAACGTCAGATGCAACGAATACTTCTCAATGAAGAGGACCATATTTATCGCCAGAATGAATGGTTTTTAATCAATCAGATGGATTCATTAAGTTTTACAGTACTTTGAAAACCTGTTGCTTTTTATTTTACTTCACTCTTCAACTTCAAGGGAAAAGGGATACGAGAATTGAAATTCACACTAATACTTACTCTAACATTATTCCTTGCAGAAATTCATTGATGTTGGCAAATAAAGGAATAATTTAAAATTACACATAGAACTTGCATCATGCCTATTTCGATGATTTTATCTAGAATATGTATTAAAAGCATTTGGAGCGAATTGCATTAGACTTAATAAGATGACGTCCCTCTATGATAGAGATACAGTGTACAACTGTGTATATATTTCTATCATTATAGATGAACAATTTGTTCATAACGAACAAGCTGTCGTCCATGTAAACCAATATACATACAGGTGATAATCAATTTTTTCACAAAGGTGTCAAACTATTTTTTTCTAAAAGCTAGACTTGTATCAATGCAACAGATGGCTGTCACTAACACCTTTTGCATTATGAAACCATTTTTCTACGGAAAAAAACCCTTTGTAATTCACAGAACATTTAGAAATATCTAATGAAGCTAGTCTTCTTTTGTCTAGCAAATGAGATTATTGTGACACAAAAATGAGACGGAGGAATCACATAATTTTTGCCACTTTCTTGACGTTCTTGTGGTTCGTGGAAAGTAATGTCTTTGGAATGCATGAATGCAAGTTTGGCGGCAGCGGTGGAGAATGTGAATGGAAAATTAACAATGGATTTTCAATAGGAAATTACACACAGTTGCGCGGAAAGATTGGAAGTGATTATGAGCAAATATTGGGAAATATTGGTGAGTAGGACTATGTACATAAGATATATATTTTTAATTTTTATTTTTCAAAACACCAATTTTATACTCTCCCTCAACTATCAAATATCATATGTATGCTTACTATTTATTTACCGCTGAACAAGATATATGAACAAATTATTAGGTGTGATATAATTTCTTCCTTTTCTTTCATTCTTATAAAGCAAAACGATTTGTTTGAAATGTTGAAAATTGTATTAGTTCAATGCACATGTCATACTATCAGTCTCTCTCATACACCCCTCCACTATTATGCAACATTATACAACAAAGAAATCTCATACATTTAAAAGCCATAACGGACTTCTACCTTTTTCAGTTTATATAATAAATCAGGTAAAGAAACACACACACACACACACACACACACACACACACACACACACACACACACACACACTTAATTCACTTTAGTAAAAATGCAAAAAAACAACAACAATATCGACAACATTTACGAATAGAAAGATTAGGAAGGAAACCCAATTAATAATTTTAACACCTTTGCTTGTCATTAATCTCGACTAAGTGAATGTGATGAAATATTGAATTAATACATCTGCAGAATAATGTATACTTTTCGTTTAAAGAATTCTGACAGACGAGTTTCTATGTGGACAGAATATGAGAAAACTAGGAGACAGTATAAATATCGTGACAATACTACTACAAATCTACTAAAATAAATGCCTATGCACAAAAAAAAAAATGAAAAGAAGTGTGATGTTCTAAAACCAAACAAAAAGCCTGAAAATCGAAGGCATTTTAAAAAGGAAAAATAAAGGTTTCGTATGACGATAATAATAGCTTACATCAGATTCCTGCTTCTTTAACTGATATCTCAGTAGATATATAAATCTCTATTACATACAAATACCAAGAGGATGGAGTCACATGAAACAGGTTTGTTATTGTCTTTCCCATTCACAAAATCATTCCAAATAAAATAACAAAAAATTTAAAATCCTTTCATGCTATGAAATGCTGAGGTTATGTGCTAAACATGAAATAAACAAAAAATAACATGCCATTTAGCGATGACTCCACGGCGCACGGCAGCTGTCACTTGGAAGTTCGCGCGGCGACAAGATATAATATAGAGCTGCGTATCAGCTTACCTACAAGTTTTGGCTTACTTTGACACAGTACCGGGTACCTATGATTCCTGGAAAAAATTTACCTACAGTTTTTAAATGTTTTTCACGCGTCTGGCCGCTAAATTTAGCTGTTAACATTAAAAATAAGATTGTCCACAAATTAGTGTTTGAGTGTGTCTTCGCCACCCCTTTCCCACCATGTCACTTGTCAAGTCAATCTCTTACTGTGTCGGATTAAATTGCGCATGCACCATACAATTCACGTAAGTCTTGAGAAAAACAAGGACTAAATTACATGAATAATTTGAACCTTAACAGTGTGCATTGATTTCTTTATGTTTTTAAACATCATAAAACATAATTTCGTTTATGATGACCGTGCAGATAAGGGAAAAGATCTTCAGAAGACTTTTAATGAATTCTGTATATATGGCACACAAAAAAATTAAGAATTAAAGTCAAACTTGAAAATATGAATATTTGGTGTCAATGCAATCTAAACATTTCTCATTTGTATTTTGGAAATACATCACCAAGAACTATCTGCGGCTGCTTTCATTCGGAAAAAGGAGAATCCTTAAACATATTTTAAAGACATTCTTTGTCCTCCGTACAAATTAGAAAATTTATTTTCACCACTGGATTTACACTTTAATTTTTATTGAAAACACGGTTTTATAGTTAGTTTTGTCGGGGTGAAAGTTTTAGTGATAATTCTGTTACTGATTTCATATTAATCGTTTTATGTTTAAGAAATTATGGAGAGAGACTGAGAGTTGTCCTAAGGTAATTTCTTATCAAATGTAGTAAAATTTCAGAATCATATATAGTGCTGCTGCAGGTATGTGAAGTTTTAAAGTTTTATTTGAAGTTTAAGAAAAAACAAAACAATTTTGTTGCGTGAATAATTAAGCAAGAAGTTAAGCTTTTGTCAGTAATTCCCCTCTGTTGATTAACTATATATATATATATATATATATATATATATATATATATATATATATATATATATATATATATATATATATATATATATATATGATGTGATTATGATTTTTAACGTAACTTTAACAATTTTTCAGTCATATCTCTCCGATGTCTGCATTGTGGCAGTTTATAGTGATGTCTAGCAGTGGGTCATCATGCCGCAAACATGTAGCATGATGTCCCAACCAGTCACATTATCCTGACACCAGGCCGACCAGTCCTAACACTAACCTCTTAAATGCTGAGCGTCAAACGAGGCAGCTGTTAGTACTAGTTTTGTATGACTCGACCGGGGATCGAACCCACGACCTCCCGCATCCGTGGCGGACGCTCTAACCACTAGGCCACCGGAGCGGTTATCTATCTATCTATCTATCTATCTATCTATCTATCTATCTATCTATCTATCTATCTATCTATCTATCTATCTATCTATCTATCTATCTATCTACGAACAACTTATATGATATTTACAAATTTTGCTTAATATGTCAGCCATTTAATACATATACCATATAAATATAGAATAATTTAATCAAAATTCCATAAAACGAAAGAGAAGTTTCCAGCTGACACTGTAAAGTTACAGAATTTGGATGCATCTGAGAAAACGATGTGAATTATGTGCCTTTCAAGGTAAAGGTGATGCTTCTCACTATCTTATTATATGTTATTATTTTGTTGAGATAAGAAAACTATATCTAATTTAGAGTATCCTTTGTTAAACATACAAATTTCGTCGGTTGCTAGATTAACCAAACTTTTACATGCGTATTAGATTCGGTAAATTTTTATAACTTACATTAAAATAATTACTCTCCAATATAGTCTCAAAACATAAATGCCTATTATCATTTTATGTATTGTTGTGGTTCATGACTAAAGAGTTACTACGACTCTCTCTCTCTCTCTCTCTCTCTCTCTCTCTCTCTCTCTCTCTCTCTCTCTCTCTCTCTCTCTCTCTCTCTCTCTCTCTCTCTCTCTCTCTCTTTCTGATCAGTTAATGATTGCTGAAAATATTTTATTTTCTTAACATATATCCATTCTAAAATATAAGAATAGTTGGATTCTCAAATGATTGTTGTCAACGCATACATTTTGCAACTTTATAATCATTAAAACATTAAGAAACGATCAGTTAATGGTTGCTGATTCAACAGCTGTATATTCATTCTAAGGCTGCTGTTGATTTCTTCCGGATGCGTTATAATTTGTTTTCAGGATGTACATATGTGTACCGATGTCACAATGATCTTCAAATTATTTTACCTTATTTGTCGGATATATTCAACAAGGCCATTATTTACAAACTGAATCATTACATAATATTTTAAAATAGATACTTGATTTATGCAATACCAATGTTGCGGTCACACGAATCATGATAATAACTAAAGAATGAAGATTGATTTCAAACTTACCCATTCCATAAACTCGTATAATTGTTATCAATTAAGGATATGAAAGCATGACAGAGACAGCCGCGTTGCTTTCTTTAATCAAATACTGTAGCACGATACTTTAAACTAATCGACAGATATAGTTAGTTTTGAGCTTTGTCAAGTGAACAGTGAAGTGTACCGACAATTTAAGGACCGTAGTAGAAATTTGATATATTTATCATTGCGAATTAATTGTTCCCTTGATAAAATAACCTTAAAAGCAATTTGATGCGTAATGCATGAATGTTTGTTCGGATACGGTAATGGATCTTGTTTACTGAACTTCTTGAGATGAATTAATTATTTTCACATGCAAAAGCAAATTATTTCTGAATAATATTTTCAACTGGATGATTTTTATAGTCATTTATGTGACACGAACATGTGGGCAATTTTTAGTACAGTCTAATTGTTCTTTTTTTCTTTTGCCATTATATGTGCATGCTTAGTTAATAGCGAATCTGGAAAACTGGATATGTACTTTTTTAAAAGTTATACAAATCAGTACATGGATTCCATGTAATTATCTGTCAACTAACGTAAAGATTAAAGGAAAGGTTGAGGTCGAATCGACTCGATCGTTTTGGATAGTGTACACTGTCAGAAATGTGTCAACATGCATCATCAATGGTATGTAAGCTCTTTCTGAAATAAAAAAATAGATCGCCTTTCTCATTTTTTGTACCTTAAAAACGTTCTTCCTTTTATATATCTGCGAAATCCCTCCATACATCGATGATCACCTGTTAATAAATACTATCTAGATGCTTCCCTCGAACATAGGATTAGTTAGCTATCAAATCAATTAACCATTAATAATAAATGTGGAAAACATTCTCGTCACTATAAATACCTTGTTTCGCGCTGTTTCTTACTATCGGTAACTTGTTGACAAGAAGAACCTTAATAACATCGTTTACGGATGTATCTAGTTACAATACTGAAGGACACAATGTTTAGATTATCGGGATTAGTGCAATCTCTTTCACAATGTGATAACAACAGGGCTTGAATCACCCATATAAGTTTGAGTAGAATGAACAACCTTTATCATATAACTAGACAGGCCAAGACTGTCAGACACAATGTTCTATTAACATTGAGTACACCATTCAAATGTAAGAGCTAAACAAATCTATAAGAAGTACAGATAAGAAAGTGCAATACAAAACTATTCTTTTGCTTCAAGAAATGGAAATAGCACATCAATACCCATGTCTAGTATCTAGAATCTAATAACGTTAATTTCAGCAGCTAAATCACCCACCCCACGCCTGCTGCAGGATTTAAAATTCAGGGAAATTTATATTCTGGTTCAGTATTCAGACGCTTTAGCTGTAATAAAATATAGCTGTGGAGACGAATGGCAGGCACTAACGTTGCAGTGTTTGCCATCTCGTTACGCGATTGTAGTGTGAAATTAGAGCCAACGAGCCGTATGCCTTATTGTTATCGCAAGACCAATTACCGTCTTACAGACTAGTCTGAACCGGTAATTCACAGCTACATGTTTGTGTACCACTCCGTTGGTCTAAGTGGTTATGCATTAGTCTCGATTGCGAGAGGTCGCGGGTTTGACCCCTGGCCGAGTCCTACAAAAGACTTATAAAAATGATAATAATAGATGCTTTGTTTAGCACTCAGCATGAAGAGGTTAGTCAGTATGGTGACCGGATAATGTGACATGGTGGGACATGATACTATACGTCTGCGGAATGATGCCCCAGTGCTAGGTATCACTCTAAACCGCAATACTGGAGACATCATAGCTATATGACTAAATTGTTAAAGCTACGTTACAAATCTAAATCACACACACACACACACACACACACACACACACACACACACACACACACACACACACACTTTCCTTCAAACACACACACACACACACACACAGTTTTCCTTCTTTGTCCCTTGAAGCACGTGAACTGTACTTTGAAAATCATTGTAAGAATATATGTTACCTCTTATTAACGACTGGTATGTATTCCATTTTAACTTGAATGAAAGATATGCAATATTTTGTACAATATTATGTATATTTTAAATGAAGACAATAGATGTGTATGCATTCAAGTAAGAAGCCAAGCAAAGTAAGCAGGAATCAAAAGAGCACGTGAGCAGTTGTATGAGTAAATGGGTGAGTGCACGTGACGGACTGCTAAGCGTCAAAGAAGAAAGTAAAAGAAGAAAATTAAGAAAAGACGAATATGAGCAAGTACCTATATAAATCTAATAATGCATGCAGTAAGTAGTAATATATGTAATATATCATTTGACCAATGGATCCCACTGTCCGATCTTATCTTTGAAAAGAATAAAGACTGTCTTGGTCGTAATTTCCTTTTTGAATGCCCGACAGAGTAAAAACGCATACCTTGTATTTGTGGCCCATCTTGTTGTGGTGGTAGTTTTGACAACAATTTTAGCACATAATTGGCTATATCATACCGATTCCACATCTCTTGGATTACATGAACAACGCGTTACCGGGAACTAAAGATTGAAGAAGTATCGTTTCTTCATGTGGTCCCTATCTTGTTTTGTTATGTTATTGTTTGTCACACCTGCTGAAGTATAGGCAGCCCACAAACGATCGCCAGACCTTCTGTCCTGTATCATCCCCTCGCGCATACCCATCTTAGCGATATCCGCCTCAAGGTCATGTCATCAGGTGTTTCTTGGTCGACACCTTCTTCTCTTGAAGGTTCCACCTCAATGCCTCTCTGTTAATATTGGTTGGTGGCTTACGTTGGGTGTGTCCAATCTAAACCCACCTTTTCTTTATGATCTCATCCTCTACTGGAAGCTGAGAGGATATCTGCCACAGGTTGGCATCGTTGATGGTGTCCGGACAACAGATCTGGATAATTTTTCTTAGACATCTGTTGACGAAAGTCTGGACTGTCTTTATCGTCGACTTGGTGGTTCTCCAGGTCTCTGCTCCATACAGAAAGGCCCGACTTTACGTTGGAGTTAAACAGTCTTGTCTTGGTAGTCAAGGAAATTTCTTTGGAACTCCAGATGTTCTTGAGCTGTATGAAAGCTGCTCTTGCCTTTTTCGATCGTTGTGTTGACGTTTGCATCTGTGCCACCCTTCTGGTTGATAATACGGCCCAGGTATGTGAAGGACTCCACCTCTTCCAGGGGACTTCCATGCAGTGTGACTGGATTGTTGCTGGCATAACATATTCCTGGCTGTTACTAAGTTTTCTGGTTGTTACTAAGTTTTCTTAGTCTTGTCTTTGTGGATAGTGAGGCCAACCTGTGCTGATGTGGCTGCCAGTACGTTGTTCTTGTTCTGCATAAGTTGATGACTATGGGACAAGAGCGCTATGTCATCGGCAAAGACCAGGTCCTCAAGTTGACTCCACAATGTCCACTAGATCCCATTTCTCCTCTCCTTGGTGGACGTCTTCATAATCCAGTAGATGGTGGGAAGGAAGAGTAACTGCGACAGCAAGCAGCCTTGTCTCACGCAAGTCCTTACTTGGAAGCTATCTGTGTGCTATATTGCATGGATGACTGCAGGTCATTCTGTTGTAAGTGTTCTTTATCGTTTTGTGCTCATTGCAACTAAACCATCTGGGCATGATCACCAGAGTAGGATTTTAACAAGCTTAATGTTAACTGAAATTTATTGAAATCAAAACGTGAAAAGTTTCTTTGTGCCATACATACATACATACATACATACATACATACATACATACATACATACATACATACATACATACATACATACATACATACATACATACATACATACATACATACATACATACATACACACATACCTACCTACCTACCTACCTACCTACCTACCTACCTACCTACCTACCTACCTACCTACCTACATACATACATACATACATACATACATACATACATACATACATGCATGCATGTGCATACATACATACATACATACATACATACATACATACATACATACATACATACATACATACATACATACATACATACATACATACATACATACATACATACATACATACATACATACATACATACATACATACATACATACATACACACACATACCTACCTACCTACCTACCTACCTACCTACCTACCTACCTACCTACCTACCTACCTACCTACATACATACATACATACATACATACATACATGCATGCATGCATGCATGCATGCATGCATGCATGCATGCATGCATGCATGCATGCATGCATACATACATACATACATACATACATACATACATACATACATACATACATACATACATACATACATACATACATACATACATACATACATACATACATACATACATACATACATATGTAGCTATGGACAGCACTTTCCGTTTTGTTTTGTGTAGATTTGTAATTCTCTCTATGTCACTCTTTTTCTGCCTCTGTCTGTCTGTCTCTCTCTCTTTTTATATCTGTCTGTATATATCTACTGATCAACGAGTGCAATGCATGAAGTGAAACTTGGTCGAATGACACCTGTGCATAATCATCCAGCAGGTAATCCACAAAACGTAATACAATCCTCTTCATAGGATGCGTCAGTAATGGCAGCTGCATTTATTGACGAACAAAATACAGGAAACATAACAGCAAGCTTTGCCTAATATTAGAATGACATTTTCAAAAAAAAAAAAAAAAAAAAGCACGATGAACTATTGCAAAGTTTTCTATTTTGAAGGATATCGTTTTTTGGGATATATCTTGGTCGATTCAAATGCCATAAATGCGTCCTTTACAGAAGGAGTGTTTATGACAGGAACATTTTATGTTGGTTCTAAAATCTTATTTTTTAATAGTAAAAAATACTACAAATATTGGTGCATCACGAATAAAATGAATTTATAGCAATTTGATTATTTCTCAAGCTAACTTGGTCTCGGTTTTGCCGTATATAGTTTCTTATAAGTTAGGTCAGGTGCAAACTGCACAGACCCAGATCTATCGTCGCATAATTCACCGGCAGATTGGGGTCTGTGCAGTTAATTAGGAGTAATCAATAGAATAACAACATGGATCCTGGAGTTGGTATCAGAAGATTTTGGTGCCTAATATGTATACTTTTGATATAATCAAAGGGAATTATTCTTGGGACATAAATAAAGATCTGTATTTTAGTCCTAGACACAATTCTACATGAAATTTCAAACTGAAGTTTTAGGAGAGTTGGTGGGTGGGTGGTGGTGCACGCCTCATATACCACGACAAAATGCTGAAATCACCTAAAGGCACACTGACTGAAAGTGGCGTGTTGGCAACAATGGCTATACATTGTTGACCTTTATTGCTACAATCATATATCTCTTTGGAATTAGTTTAATTCCTTAGTACATCTTAATTTATTTAGACGTACCATTCATATGCGATTCCCTTTCGAATGATGCTTTTCCTTTATTTTTTCTGTCTTTTTTATTAATTAAACTATTTGGCATTTTTGTTAGTGGTTTCATATACTTCATTTTGTGGACATTTTCGTTTGTTTCTTTTTATTTTGTTTTCCAAGCATGCTTCAGTATTCATGTCCTTTCTTTTCTAGATGATCTTATAAAAACGGAGGCTGATTGATAAATACAGTGTGTATGTGTGTGTGCATGTGTACGCGCGCGCGTGTGTGTGTCTGGGTGGGGTGTAAACAAGTAGACCGAAGGACTGTGTGGGGCAGAACCGCCCGTCTGATGCGTCATTATTCTTTTATTTCTCCTCTTTCCACAAGTCACGATTGGCCACTTTATTCCTGAATTTTCCAACAAATATCGCAAAATGACAAAAGGATTTTTCTCTTTAATATATTAAATATATATGGTTTTAATATATTTGCTCATTTCACTAGTTTATTCAGTTGCACACATAAAAAATGTCAAAGAACATAATTTACACAAGGAATCAGGAGAACTGTATCTCTCTATAGTTAATTTGTAATTTTTTGAGTTGCCAGCTCTAGTTTTGTTTCCAAAATATATGAATGCTCACCTTATCTTTCATCCTGTACTAATTCAAAATTTGTTTTCCTGTACTTACACTTCTACTTTTGATAATGAACCTTTAAACATCTCTGTTTCTTAATGTTGCGGCCAGTGTTTAGTACCTTTTGTCTTTTGCATTATAAGTAAGATTCCTAAAAAGAATTTTGTTTTTAAACTGTTTTTTTTTATAAAAAAAAAATATTTGCGTGAAAAGACCTTTAAATGCATATAATGTGCATTAGACTTCTAATTTGAAAGTCGGCATGCGAACGTAACACTATTGATATATATATATATATATATATATATATATATATATATATATATATATATATATATATATATATATATATATATATATATATATATATATATATATATATATATATGTATGTATGTGTGTGTATGTGTGTGTGTGTGTGTTTAATAATGTTCATTTTTATCTGTACTATATTCTATTCGTCTCCTGAAAAAAAAAAGATTATCTATTCAAAAGTTGAACATTTTGTTATTATCCATTAAATACATTCCAGTGAAAAATTGAATTTCGTGCTTTGAAAATTGTGATGGTAATTGTATTTGATTGACGACGAGACTGCTAATGTGGAAATTACTTTAAATAGAAATATAACTAATAAACGAAATGTATGAATTAAGAATCTAAACATATAAATTTTGTGTTTATATAAATGAGCTGATCTAAATCATCTCTGCTGTCTGTCAAACGAATATACACATTTTGCGCGCGCGCGCACACACACACAAACACACACACACCATTCCAATTTAAGAAAGGGACCATTTGTTGCTTATTCCTGAATGCTTTCGATTTATGGTATATGAGGGACACTCGTACTTCGTGTATTTCTTACCTTTTGTTTTTCAATCAGAGAGAGAGAGAGAGAGAGAGAGAGAGAGAGAGAGAGAGAGAGAGAGAGAGAGAGAGAGAGAGAGAGAGAGAGAGAGAGAGAGAGAGAGAGACTGGTGGGCGTAAATTGTTTTAACTTTCATTTGAATAATGCCCTATGCATGAAAATTATGCAATGATTGGTGATATAATCCATTATCTTAAAACAGAAGTGAATAGACTTTGTTTCTCATCCATGCGACAGAGAAATCTAGCTGTTTAGCTAACCTTACTTTTCTCAGCCTGGTCATCTTAGATCATTCGTCAAAATCCAGGTGTCCACGTGGTCAAAACTCCTTTTATAAAACAGAATTCCTTATTGTCTTCTGCTATGCTTGACCTAGTTGTTCGAAAATCAAACAGCAGCAACAACAACAAGAATAACAACAAATATATAACAAAACAACACAGTAAGTGATGTTCTATCCATTTTTGAGAACAAGCCTTACAAAAACTTTCGTTACAGACAGAGACATACGCACTCGATGTCGATCTTTATGGTATTATGCTTTAATTCGTTGCACACAACATGGTTAGTTTAATCCTTCTGCAGGCCTGACGCAGTACAGTTTCAGATCAGCGTCATTAAACGTAAGGCAAAGCTACTTAACTAGTTTTAAATACTTTGTGTTAAAAAAATTATGTTAGCTACATTTAATGATGCTGATCTGAAATTGATTGTGCTACAGATAGGATAAAATTCTGAATGCTGTATGAAATGAACTATGATCGAAAACGCTGACATATTGTCTACAGATTATCCTCCAACGCCCTTAACTACAGAAAACTTAGTAACAGTCAGGAATATGTTGTCAAACGTGCTTTGTTCTATTTTTGTTTAGTATCTCCATTGCGCCCAAGTTGAATAAAAAATATACAATATTTAATGACAAAAATACACTTACTCAAAGGAATCTGTTATCCATCAACATATTAATCCATAAGCAAATTTCATTGTAATCCTTCCCATATTTCCAAGACAGAAAAAAATGCATTTTCAAAGAATCCATAACTTGAAAGTTTAACACATGGTTATCCGCTGGGGTCCGTATTTGGAGGGTTTTTTACACATGGAGGTACTTTTACAGTCAATATTAGTTACAACACAAGTGCGTCACAGATTCACCTCCTCTAAAGAAAAGGAAAATTATATACGACATTGAAACGACTCTCTAAATTACATGTGAATAACCCAAGCAGAGACACTCATGCAACTTGAATGCAATATAACAAAGATATGGACCCAGTATCGTCTCATTATGTTCAATATAATTTTCTAAATTGGAACTGATAAATTGGATCTGATAAAAACTCTGTGATAAATATTAACTATTTATTGTTCATTTCATATAACATCAATATATTAAATGTGATAATACCTGAAAACTTTGCAACGTTTTATGTTGTAATTTTTTTTTTGCCTCACGCATAAAAACTGTACTTTGAATGACACTTCACGCCACAGTCATCATTATTATCTTTGTATTATTGCATCGGATATAAACATTGGCGCGTGAACTATATTGCACAAAGGAGGAGTTCCTTCTTACTTTAAACGATAACATTGGGTGAGGAAAAGAATCTACGTTGTGGTTTGGACCGAGACAAGGAAATCGCAGTCGCGGGGTTACATATATTTCTTTCTATTCGGGCAAGCCTCGTGGGGAGACAAATAATGTAACCCGTTGAATGTGATTTCCTTGTCTCGGTCCAAAAATCTCAACATGGATTCTATATTTTTAACAATTTTTTTTTCTTCTAAAACTTGTTTGTTGTATTGTGTCATGATAACATATATATATATATATATATATATATATATATATATATATATATATATATATATATATATATATATATATATATATATATATATATATATATATATATATATATATATATATATATATGTTCGTTCTCTGTTGATTTAGATTAATATTGGCAATATCTAAATAAAAATAGTTTATTGTCGTTTTACACATTAAAACAACTCCTTATTGTATATATCATAATTATTTATATATATCGTCAGAGCCCAAATTTTACCGTCTTTAGAATATTGCTGAACAATTTCTCTTGCATACACGTACACATTTGTCTTAAAATTTAAAGATGGTTACTGTTCTCTCTTTCCATTCCGCAGATGAGAAAATTATAGAGGTTTTGGAGAAGACAAAATGTTATATCGTCTTCTAGATTTTTTTTATGAGATCTCCATTAATCACACGCATTGTCATGTCAGTACTGCCTGACTTTAAATACAAATGGCACTCTAAAACTAAAACAGTCATGTTCGTATATGTGAGTGTGTTTGTGATTTAGATTTTTAACTTAGCTTTAACAATTTTTCAGTCATATTGCTATGATTTTTTCAGTGTGACAGTTTACAGTGATATCTAGCCCTGGAGCATCATGCCGCAGACATGTAGAATGATGTCCAACTCAGTCGCATTATCCAGACATCAGTCCTAACACTAACCTCTTAATGTTGAGCGCCATGCGTGGCAGGTGTTAGTACCATTTTTAATGTCTTTGGTATGATATGACTCAGCCGGGGTTTGAACCCGTGATCATCCGCATCAGGGGTGGATGCTCTAACCACTAGACAATCGGAGCGGTTCATGTTCGTATATAAGGACGGGTTTAAAATTCTCTCCTCAGTCACATTTGAAAAAAGACTGATCATTTAGGATATATATATAAGTCGAAATACACTACTAATGTCTGCCGTAACACCGTCCATTCCAACTTATAAATCGAGTCAAATTTCAAAAATATATTTTGATCTGTCATTGCAAAATGAGCATGCATATCAGGATTTATTATATTTGTTCATATCTGGGTCTGTGCAGTGTGCCGTTGTACAAGTTCTTTATGCGATTACATATAGTAATAGTGATGTGGCGTCAATTCGTCAACGGGCATGTTTTAGACTTTAGGACTAGACAAGTTACCTGTAGTACGGTCCTTTGATTCACTTGTTTCAAATTAAAAATTGAACAGGAAATATGAGTTTTTACACTTTGAGATATATTTATACAAATAATATACTGCGTAATAATTTGCTTTCTTTTGTGTTCTCTAGACTTGTGGCATGAATAACTGAATCACAATTATTAATTTTTTAAAATTAAATTTAATTGACTTTCTTTATTCCTGTTTTTTTCTACTACGAATAAGATCAAGCTTAAACCTTTAGCGGCATGAATATGATATTGATCTGGCAAATGTAAGGGCCTATTGAACGATTAAGTTGGAAAGAAAGCACAACACCAAAGAGAATCTAAAGTAGACAATTATTATTGACTTTGACAAGTCAAGTGGATTGTTAGTAGGCAATTACGTCTAGGTCAGTCAGAACATTTTTGCATTCCACACAGGAACGA
>JAEAOA010001763.1:815000-845000 GCA_016746295.1 Potamilus streckersoni
ATTATTAATTTTAATGTTGTTCTTTTATGTTATTTCATCAACAGTTTGTAATTTTGATACACAATATTAAATCATATACGTGGCTTGAATTATATTCTTATTTATTTTGTAAAACATGGTTATTGGTCAGTGTTTGCAATAGATTAAGAGACCGAACATTTTCAACGCCATTTAGGTTTATGACAATTTTGCTATAACTCATCTAAAATATGCGTCAGCGCAGGTACTGGTGTATTCAAATCATAGTTGTCATCCATCCACACCACTGTGGTCATCTATCCACATAATAGTTGTCACTAATTTCAGGGACGAGTAATTTCAGCTTTATAATTAATAGTGAAGGAGTTATTTCAGATCAAAATCTGGATGTTTGATCTTTTCATTCTTTGGTTAAGTTTTGAAAACTAAAATTTGCTTGTGTTAGTAGCAGTCTATTATTTTATTAACTATTTATACATATCAGTTAGAATTAACCTCGTTGCATTGTCTCTGTTCTGCTCATTACCAGACTGCCGATATACCTTTACTGGAATGGGTAGTTCCGGCATCACTGACTGCCACGTGGGTGTTTATTTATACGGTTAACAATTTTATGAACGTTTACAGGCAGTAAACAAAATCAAATCGTATTTACGTGTAAACCTTAAAGCATTACCACAGAGTCTTCATGTGTGCATATTAGTTGTTGCTACTAAACAACCTCACACGGAAACACATTGTCTGCTGTCCATTGTGCGATTTGGATTGGGATGGGCAGAATAGTTGATAGTACGTCCAGATAATCGCGAATCAATCGGAGCAACTCTTCCTTTTATCTTAAGCCAGAAAAACTCAGACGCATAAAATGGATTGATTTTCCAAGTTTGGAGAAAACAGGAACCAACTAGATTTTTTTTATTGCGCAGTAAAGTAACATCCAGCATACGATCTATTTCCTGAACGTATATGGCATACACAGAAATGAATCAAACATATTCAAGCTAATAAATATATTATTAACTGAAATAGATTTCAAATCTTTTAAAGCGAATTAATACGTTTGCTTTTACTTTCATTGTGACTCAATATTTCGTCAGGTGCTACCGTGATAGATTCGGTTTTATGAATGTAAATCAAAATAGCTTCCTCTGATATATATCCACGTTTTTTCACAAGGCAGAAGATACGCCAATTATTTCGTTTAGCCAGTAACATAAATATATTATAATCTAACTCTATGTATGAGTGAAACGTTTTCTCCGAAAACTCATAGTTGTCGGTGCGGTAAATCGAAAACATTACTGTAACGATGACTCTTTGCTACACAGAGCCTGTGCGTTAACATGAGAATGACCAAACTCAGCATTCTTACATGCTCCTTTTCCGTTGTCATTACCTCTGTGGATAAATAATTATAGTTCAGCCATTTCCACACGCGTTCCATCAATTTTATTCTGACAGGAAATTTAACTGTTTAAAATTAGTAGCCAGTGATTATGTAAAGAAATGTATATTAAGGCAATACTTTACGTTCTTTCTCTCCTATAAGTTGTTAGAAGGAAATAAACCATTCTGAGTTCGCTCAGAATCTGTCATTAACGTCCGACCACAAAATTCCAGATCCTGGCCATAAAACAACTAGAAGGTTATGCATTCAGTTTTTATATAAAAATGAATGGCTGAACCGATTCTTAGTAGGTATATATAACCACTAGGCCACCGAAGGGGATATATATATATATATATCCCCTTCGGTGGCCTAGTGGTTAGAGCGTCCGTCTCGGATGCGGGAGGTCGTGGGTTCGATCCCCGGTCGCGTCATACCAAAGACTTACAAAAATGGTAATAACAGCTGCCTCGCGTGTCGCTAAGCATTGAGAGGTTAGTGTTAGGACTAGACGGCCTGGTGTCAGGATAATATGACTGGGTGGGACATCATGCTTCATGTTTGCGGCATGATGCCCCAGTGCTAGACATCACTATATACTGCCACACTGCACACATCGTAGCGATATGAGTGAATATTGAACTTTAATGACGCCAATAAAGCCTCAACAAGTATCATCTGTTTTCGATACTATTCTAACGCGTTTCTTTCTGAAATCAGTTATTTTGTTTGCATACATGAGTGTTTCAGACAATAAAACATGTCATAGTGTTGTTCTCATATATCTTCCATGTGAGCAGTAAAATATTGAGCGAAAGTAAATATAGCAAAAAAAAAAAATTGACGGCCTATGATAAATTTTAGGTGGCATTATTTATGAGAAAAAGATCCAAGCAAACCATCGGCGCAGTGGCATTTGCATATTTCACGAATAAAAAAGAATGCATATTTACGGCGATGTGAAATATATTAGTTCTAATTTGGTCTATATAATAATTTAGTCACTGATATTTGTCAACTAATTATTTTCTTTTAGGACCGAATCATAATAGTTATGGATTCTTAAAATATGATAATATCAGCTGCCGTAAATTTTGTTTTGAACAAAGAGATTAATGATTTCGGATACATGACTCACTTTTAGATGCAGAATCTTGTCTTTTGCTCACTTTTGTCAAGTCATAGTTGAAGCATTGTGTAATCTACAAATAAATCATATCGAATAGATCAGAGATAAACAAAACTTTCCTGATAAATTTGATACTCAGAAAAAAAAATATTGATGTACTGATTAATGGACAATATAATTACCGTAAAGCTCCGATGACTCCGTCGAGAGGGTCCAATTATCCATCGTTCGATTTCAAACATAGAGATGTCAGTAATTTGAGTTATATCTATTAATAATGCTCCTGATCGATTGTTTCCTTACCAAGCAAGAATTTATATTCACCCATCTCTTTATCTTCAAATCCGATTCGTGTTTAGATAAACATCATCTCGCTGAGAACGATAAAATAATACACCTTTACCTTACATATATTGGAATCGTAATGTAATCAAGTAATGCTGTTTAAAGGTGAAATCTGCCGGAAACAAGCATGATAGTTAGAATCCATTTTACTTGTTCACAAAATACATATTAATTATAAACCCGCCGATATGATGAATATTTAGATAATTAGTGATACTGTAATCCTTTGTTTAGATTATTTACAGAAAGGTAAATTATATTGACTAATTACGGGCTTACAATATTTTAAACGTCGCCTGCTTCAGAGATAAAAGTTGCTATTTATTATGGATTTTGATATGCTTAATTAAACAACTGATTGACTACTGTTTCTAAGATATTAAACATTATAGATTTTACGTCTATGCATATTGTGTAGATAGTAGAGTTTTAATCATAATTTGTAAACATAAGTCACCCAATGTTTTAATGGTTGCTTTACACGATATTTCACCTGTCCTGCTTATTTAACACTTTAAAAAACAGCAAAAGTATTATATAAATAAAATGTATTATGAAGCCAATGGCAAAAATCTATTATGTATATATAGGTTCATAGTTTAGTTATTATTCAATGGCTACTTGGCGCTACTTGGTTTGTCTCTTGTATTCATTAAATGAAGCATCTCTTGTCACTGTCCAACAATAGTCTGCAGCATTGATGAGCTACGTTTCCTCTGATAGCTTTTCTCCATTGTTGCAATGTCCTGGTGAAATCGCTCGCCTTGATTGTCACTCACTGCTCTGTAGTTCGGCGGAAAATACTTAGATGACCATGCTAAAATGTATCTTTAGTGACATGTTGCAATCAAGGCTTTTGTATGCCTTTGGAGGTTTTCCACAAACACATTGTAGTTGTTTGCCTTGTTGTTTCCGAGATATGTGTTTGGCACTACTGGAAGGCTTTCCATACCGTCTTTTGCTTGCTACGCAGTGGACTGTCAAATGCATCCTCTCGAAGAAGTTCACGAATCTGAGGACCAACAAAGCCACCTTCCTTTATCTTAGCTGCTCTTAACCTTAATGTTTGCACGGAGGTACTAGAAAGCTGATTGCCTTTTGTCCATGGTATTGACAAAGTTCTTCAACAGACCTAGTTTGATATGCAAGGTTGGTAAAAAAACTTCTTTGATTCAACAAGTGATAGATGCTGAACACTTTTCCTCCCAGGCTCCAGTGACTGTCGTAGTAGCCAATCTCTCTTGATATAGTGGAAATCTCTCGCATGACTATTCCAATCGCAGAAAAAACAGGAGTACTTTGTGTATTCAGAGTGCGGACCAAGCAAGAAAGCAAATACCTTTAAATCAGCATTATGCCGACACTGATGTTGGTCATAATGTATGGACATCAATCGTTATTCCATGTTTTCATAAGTTTCTTTTATACAAATTACATGGCCAACTGGCATTGTTGTCAAAATTACAAGAATCATCTTCGATGAATCAATGAACAGTCTCTGGATCATGAACTATGTTGAGGGCTGATATCACACCATCGATATTATTGCAGGCTACAGGATCATCTTTTATGAAGAAGAATGGATCCTTTTGAAGGTCACGGAATATAGAAATCCGAACATCATCTGCCAGGCGATTCTACAGCTGTAGTCTGGAGCACAACAGCTCTGTCTTTCTCTTGGTTCAGGACTAGAAGTTTTATCATCTTCCTCTTGCTCGTCTGACTCAAGCGAGAGTGACTATGGTACATTAGGAACCGGCAGCCCTTCTCCGTGGGGTACTGGGTGTATAGCTGATGGAATGTTTGGATAATGCACAGTACACTTTGCCTTCTTTGACACATCTTTCCCAACTGGAAGCACCATACGGAAGTAACAATGGATCTTTTGGCTCGCTCCTAATTATTAGTACTGCCAAAAACATAGATTTCCTTTTCCTGTTTAGTCATTGGCAAAGATTTGTTGCATAAGAACTGCAGCATATGTGTGGGGCCCTCCTCTTGTTCAGATCTCCAATTTAGCAGGTAAATAATGGTGATATGCTTTCTTAACCATAGTGGTTATACTGCTCTTTTTGTGATGCAAAAGTAATTTCACCACAAACGTAGCAGAATTTATATGCATTGTTCACACAAGTACGAGGCATCTTTGCTCTCTTTGGCTAAACAGAAATGTGTCCCTTTGCAAAATAAAACACTGACAAATAAGAGAGCACGACACCGTATGATTTCTAGAGCTGATGTAGGGCAATTTGTTCAGCAAAGTGATGTAAACTTAGCTATGACTGCATCATCCATGACTTCTAGGAATAGCATAATGTAGTTCATATCAAGTATTACGCAATACCAGCTTCAGATTGCATCATTCACTATTTTACCTAAAAACAAGTACTGTCCTCCAAATCCAGTCTCATATTTATTCGTACGACAAAGCTGTATATTAGACATTTCTGGTTCAAATTGAGGTCCATTCACTCTTTAACTCACTTATCCTCCTCCATTCTCCAGTCAAGGGTGGTATATACTGACCTAGTATTACATCTTTAAACTAGAGACAATTAACAATTTTTGAGCATCATTTTCGTTCTCAATGACTCAGAATTAATAAAGTTTTACGACATTTATTTTGGAAGCATTTTGGCTGTAGACCAATCATTGCTGACCTATTTATTACTTTGAATAAACTGATAGATCAGTTTTCTCTAATGTTGTATCGTACCGTCTGCTGATTACAATAATGTTTTTGATACAGAACAAATGCAGATTTATCTTAGTAAATCTATAAACTGAAACACCCTTAATCAAATTGGTTTAATATTAGTAATCTCTCGTTACAATCTGTCGTCCGAACGGTTCTGATGACATTAAGGTGAAAGTCAGGACATTTGACGTCTCTGAAATCCCGCACACCAAGAACAGCTCTCTCAATCTGCTTTGAGACATTGAGATGATGCAATACTAATGTAAATATAGGGAGCCAAATCACTCAAGAAGGAAAAACTGGATATGCATCTGAAACAGGGCTGAGGAAAGTATGAAATTAACTTTTGATTAAAATAACTTCGTATCTGTTTGTCAGTTTGAAATGTCAGATGCAGGGACTAATTTAATTAACTACACCCCATTTTGGGTCTCGTCAGTCGTGCAATTGTCATCAATCTGTGAAATCTTTACCATTAAAAAATCTCATATACTAAATAGCCACCAATGTTCTTGACAATAGCCAGAAAAATGCATGTTAAAATTATACGTTGAATGGTCTCACCAAATTTGGATAAACAAATCAAAAGAAATAAAATATTTTGGACTATGAGCTGCAGACATACATAGGCAAACACATACGTTTTGCGAGTCCGGTTTACAATTCAGGACGTGTCAATTCATTGATTTTATAATATTTTAGTATACTCTCACAATGTATCTACAATTAACTTACGGCTCTTGACGTATTTCATGCTACTTTATGGTCCTTGATAATTACATATCTGTAATTTCGCTATATGTCAAATATAAAGAAGATTGATACATGACAAATTAAATCCTTTCGTGTATCCCTTGTGTATTGAAAAAAGATTAATGACTTTTGCTGTGTAATATCTGCATTATATATAATCTTTCTATGAGCCAGTCTTATATAGATGAAACAAGCCTTGAAGAACAAAATTTAGAAGTTAGTCGACGAGTTTCAGATTTCTTTTGAAAGTTTTTAAATGTGACTACACCGGTAGAATTATTTTTATGACACGACGAAAAATGTTGATTTTATTCGATGATAGAGCAGATTAGTGTGTTAAAAATACTTCAAAATATATTCGGATGCCTCGATTATTGTGAATTTGTCTTACATGAAGTCACATGTGTTATTTATGCTCATTTTTGTCTCCGTTATCTTTACATTGTCAGAATAGTAGTATTTTTCGATATTGAACACATTTATATGGCAAGTGTGCCTCGAAATAATATAGTGATATTGAGAGCTGAATTTTAATTGGCTAATTGAAAGGTCCGCAGAATATGACCCCTAAGAAGTCGTTGTCAGATCTTCACGTTGGGGAGTAGAAATCAGATTTGAATCATATTGGGTATATGCACCAACATAACCTCACTAACATACACTTTGATATCATTTGAGTTTGGAGCACATTCTAGTCGAGTGTGTCAATTCCACTTTTTGAGAAAGAAGTATCTTGATGTGATCTGTTGAGGAAACTGTTTGAGGACGAATTACCTCAGAAAACCTTCGACTTCTAAGGGAAAAGTGACAAATATAATACCTTTTCATAAAGTTTGAATAATTTTGCAATTGTTACTTTGATTTATTATTTTATATGTATGTTACAGAATTTTAACATCTTTAACGTTTAATATTGTAATTTTTGTCTTTTTATATATTTATTTGGAAACCTCTATCTTCTTAAATGTTTGATCAACTCAGTTGTTTCGAACATAACTTTGGTTGGCAATACATAGTCTCTGTAACGAAGCTATCATTGTAACATATTTATAAATGTTCTCCTTACAAACATAATAAATAGACATCAATATGTGCATGATACGTTTTGTATTTTGATTAGATTGCAAAATATAAACAAGTGAGACACTAAATTATCAATGCTATGAAATTCAGTCCAAATTCACGGCAGCAAAATTTTCTTTGTATATGCGGTATGTCCGGGTTAGACGTACATATATTTTAATAGGTATTCCACCCAATGTGATACAGAATATTTTGATACTAGTAAGGAGATAAATCGAGAAACGGAAAAATCTAAACCAAACGACTTAAGTTCTTTACCATAGTTTCTATTCATGTCGTAAAGGATTATTTCTGTGTGTTTACATGTGACGACGGCAACATTTGCATCCTTTAATGTAAAAAGAAATATCAATAACAAATCAAACGAAAAATGTCAAAAGAGTCCGTAATGCAAACGATCACCATCATTATCAAAACTATTATTAACATGAACATCATCCAAAAGTCTTATCTTCAAGAAGGATAATTAAGAATTGTTTTAATTAACGGATATTAATAAATATTCCATCTGTCTCGTTGGTTACTCTAAATAAAATATACGTGTTCACTAACACAAGTATGTAACACAATTAACTATAGGTTGTCTCTGAATATATCAGATACAAATTTGATCTCAGTTTGCACAGTGCACGTTAACAAAATTAGATTCGAATAATTTATGATACGTATAATTAATTGAGTTGCTTGAGTGTTAGTGTTAAAATTCTTTTTTTATTTATTTATTTTTGTTTCATTAAATTTTACTGAAATGATTATTTTCATGTGATTCGTTATTTTCATTCAAGTAAATTCAAGTTTATTTAGAACGTAAACTTTATTACAGAAGCATTATTTTTAGCTCGCTTTGGTTCATGGAGTTTGCAAGAATCGATTGATAACGATTGGTTATTTCCAAGGTCATGTCGGCCCACGTTTTACCCATCTGTAAATAACTCATTTTGTATTGGTTCTTCAATGGGGTACGTGACAAATAGCTTGTAGCAGTGGCCACGTGACCTACTGCGTGATCTGAAATTGTGTTTAAGGCTAACGTTTTTAGTGATTTGAGTTAGTCGTAAAATAATAACTTGAGTGTTCAGAGGTATTTTTGTTGTTGCTAGATGAGTTTGTTTCTGGTTTCTGTTTTTTTTTGTTCGTCGGAATTAATAATTAATTATCTGGAAAAAAGAAGTCCTTCATATTTATGCAAATTCTTGGACAAAGATATTCAGTGGAAATCCTTTGGAATTCTAAAGCCGTAATATTATTCCTGATTCACAAATTCAACGTCGAATGTTTGGCACATCAATACTGCAGTCATCTTACGTCATCATCCGCCATTTTTTAATATCGCAGGGATTCAAACTTGGATTCATTTAGGACATTTCAGTAATATGAATTATATTTTTAGATTTCATGATTACATTTTGGATTATATTTACAAACGTTATGTCCTTTTTATATTTTATTGTGTTTTCTAGAGAAATAAATTAATTTTGTTAAAATTTACAAAGCTAGTTGGCTTCACTCTTTTCTTTGTTACTTTCAAGGAGCCGAGATTTGTAACATTTAACCAAACATTTCTACAATATTGTCCAAATTTACGCAGATGTTTGGCTCATTTGAATACACATAATTCTGGTAATGGTGATTATCAAACAGCCTGGCAATCACTCGCATATCTGCGGAAATCAAATATTAAGATTACAAAATAAAATATAATTCTATTGATAGTTTAATTGCATGTTATGAGTTTGTAGGTATCTGAAGAAGAATTGCATTCTTCCTTTTTCATAAATACTTGTAAATTGTTTGCCGTATTTACTGAACAGATTTGAATGGTTTAGTACATGTTTATATCGTGTCTATTTTTATAATTAAATTATTTTTTTTCAATCAGGACAAGACGACACCTGGACTTTAAATATGTAAGAGAACGAAAGTAAAGAAAAAAAAAAACAACAAAACAAACAAAACAAAACAATTTAAGTAATATCAGGAAGCAATTCCTTTCCGACCAATAAAACGTGAAATTTTAAGAAACACAATACGTGAATTAAAGTCTAAATAATCCGATATGTTCCATTATTATGAAACTATGGTCTTAGATTAAATATCAGAAAAGGGCGATACAACAAGTTTTGTAAAATTCAATAATGTATTTACCTAAAGAATAAAGCGAAAATTTAAGAAATAATTTACAGTATTGTAAACTAAATTTCAAACAGACCTAAATATTGTATCAGGTCAAAATGGATGAAGTTCTAGTTGAATTCCAGTGCTGCTCCAAATAAATTCAAATATTGAATGTGTAAATGTGCCTGTGGTCTTGAATGTGCCAAAACCCTGGAAGATAGTGATGTGCTAACAGCCATTTGATGTATCACAATAAAATAATAAAAAACGGTACTTGTCTGAATTCAATATAATTCCATTTAGTCCATGAATATTATTGAGCACTTTGTAATTTCAGTGAATTATACCCTGAATAAATAAATAGATCTAAAGAAATTAAAAACAAAACAAACGAAAACATGAATAAGATTGAGTCTGATTCAGATGATAAATAAAAAATTAAAGATATTTCAAGTAAACGGCATTATATTTAAAGCTTAGATACAACAATATAGCCAGGACGAAGGCCAGTTTCCTTCTTAAAGCATTAAAAGTTTACGAATTTCCAAGTGAACAAGTAATATTCTACATTCAGGTAGAAGTAAACATGTTTACGTCTATTGATAATCAACTAAATTTTAAAACTATACTCATAGTGAAATATTATCTATTTATTTTGTTGTTTTGAAAAATAAATGTCACCGATCAGGTACACCATTAACTTTATTTCGGACAAAGGCCAAATATTAAACACATATATACATACCATACAATCGTGGAGAAAAATCAACAATCAATACAAATTAAGTATGCAAAGCACTTATCACAAATCCAAGAATGTTCCAACTGAATTCCAATAGTCTAATTTGCTTTGATATAACACAGAAATGTAATCCAGAAGTCTTTGAGTTAAGCTTAATAAATGCAAAGTAATGCATTATCACATAGGCCACTGAGTACTTTAGTAATTCCAATGAATAGTTTAAATAAATAATTATTTTCGATTTATATCCGATTTCAACAGAACAACTGTTACATTCTGATCACTAATGGATTCCCACAGACAAATATAAAACAAGAACGAGTTATTTGTTTGTCAAATCCGTATCTTTACACATTTGAGCATGACCTTATATCATCACAAGATGTGAAACAATCCAACGGAAAACATCCAGACTAATGTAAATAAAAAAAGTCTTTAACTCCAATGATATGTAAACATTCCATGATATGAAGAACAACTTACAATCATGGACAAAGTTAAAAGTACAATATAGATTGAATATTCCTAATAGGACATTCCCATATCTTGAAACAGTAGCTCTTGGCTCTTTCTTTATTTCACAGAACCTTACTATGGATTTCATTTAATAAGTATTTTGTCTGGCTTGCAAAGATAATGCTAACAAAAAGCACAAAAGAAGAAAAGAAAATGCATCATGTATGACATCCAAATGAATACACGGACCTCAACGGAAAGATTGTACATAATTTGGGGTGCTTAAATGTTGTTCAAGATTAATATGTTAAATGATAATTCTTCCTAAGGAAATTATATGAATCGAGATTGATGATGATTGTATGTGCTAATTTCACGTTTTTATGTTTTTGTTTGTTGATTTCTCAGCTTCATTAAGATAAAAATGCGATAAATCAAGATATTTACTTTCCTAAGTATACTTGAAGTGATTGTTGCATAATAGTTCTAGTATGTTTGTAAGGAACAAATTGGAGTCCAAAATGTAAATGTAAATGTGAGAAAACTAAATAATTAAACAAGTAAACATATTCATGGAATTTTCAGAACATTTAATCAGGTCATCTATATACGAATAGAACAATGACCTGTACATTTCCTTTCATTCTGTCAGGAGCTGTTTATAAATAATTTTGCTAACAAAGGTCGTTACAGTCAATGGTATTAAGGGTTTGTGTTTGTCAGGGGAAGGGTTGCAGCAACTCTAATATTGTCTCGAAGCGGTAAAGACAAACCCGTCACTGTGCGTACACATATACAAACAAAAACAGCTATCATTAATTAGAAATAATACCTATGGCACATGCAGCTGTGCAAAAACATTTTTGCTTCCAACGATGATCGTCGTAATTATAAGCTAGTTGTATCATCATGAGATTTGAATTGATAAGGATTAGATACATGCTTTTATTGGTTCGTAATACGAATTTGTTCATGCAGACTTTGGTTCTTAGATTTAAAAGTTTCAGCTAAACTAGAAAGTAGTATAAAAGGAACATCTGATGCGTATTTTGTTCCTTTTGGATGTTGCACAAAATGTCATTCGGACTCCGGGATTCCATATAGGCATACTATCGCGAATAGTGACATTAATAAAGTATTCCGAATAGTTTATGATGTTTTGATAGTGATATCAATCAAAGTTTTCCGAATAGTTTATAATAATTTGATAGTGACGATAATAAAATACTCCGAATAGTTTTGACGATTCGACAGTGATAGCAATCAAAGTATCCCGAATAATGTACGGTAATTCGATAGTGACATCAACAAAATATTCCGAATAATTTATGATGTTTTGATAGTGACATTAAAAAAAGTAATCCAAATGGTATATTATGATTCGATTGTGAGATTTGTTCCTGTTTACAATATTCCTCAAAACGAAATATATTGTGATAAAGAAGTATTGCTGCATATATGTAAACCTGAGCAAGATAGTATTACAGCAGATTATAAGCTGGCTTTGTTTGCATGCATCAGATAAGATTTGACCATAGGGTGCACTTTGCCTGGTATCACATTTCGATTAAAATAATTTAAATCGAACACTGAATTTAACTGACAAAATTTACATGGAATTTTGTTAATATTCGTCATTAAACAGCGAGTTACCTATTTGAATTGTGACGGAAATTCGAAACAGATCAAATGAACACGATGTAATGACAATTCTGATTACTAAATTATATTTCTTCAGGGCTTTAGTTTTAGTCTGTAACTGTCTGCAGAAGAATTTAGTTTATTTTAGTTTATCCTTTTCAATTGTTTAAAATATTTAGTGTGTGTGTTTGTGTGTGTGTGTGGTTTTGGTTTGGATTATTAACGTAGCTTTAACAATTGTTTCAGTCATATCGCTACGATGTCTGCAGTGTGGCAGTTTATATCGATGTCTAGCGCTGGGGCATCCTGCCGCAGACAAGTAGCATGATGTCCCCCCCCCTGTCACATTATCCTGACACAAGACCGACCAGTCCTAACACTAACCTCTTCATGCCGAGAGCCAAGCGAGGAAGTTGTTAGTACCATTTTGTAAGTCTTTGGTATGTCTCGGTCACGGATCGAACCCACTAAGTGTTACAAAATCCACACAATTTCACAGTTTTTGCTATTTTATAAACTGCAACTTCTCGTATCAGAGGCGGACGCTCTAACCACTAGGTCACCGGAGCGATTAACAAATTAGTGAAAAGACGTTAATATTTTAGTTCATGTTAATTTATTGTCTGTTTAATGATTAATCTGCATATCTTTTCAAAAAACGCATTCAGTCTTTTGACTTTATTTTACACAGTCTTACTACGCAGTGGCGTAATAAGGGTAAATGGCGTCTAGGGCGACAATGATGACCTAAAGTTGTTTTGGCTCCTTAAGAAATATAGCGCCAAAGGCAACGACTCAGACTACATCCCTCCATTGGTACCCTTCTGTTAATATGGTGTTTGACCTTAATATGCATGTTTTCCTCAATCTCGCTGGTTTACAAAGAAAATATTACTTTAACAAAAGAAACCATAAAAATAAGAAACAAAAAAAGAAAAGAAAATGAACATTTTATGATATCAAAGCGAACAAGCTAACGCACTAACATTCCATTAACAAAAATAAAATGTATATACTTGTGTCGTTTAAATGCTGATCAAAATAGAAAACCTCGTTGCTCCGTGATCGATGATACAGGAAGAATATCTGAGGCATGTTAACGTATCCAATTATTCATCTGTTTATTGTCTCAGCTTTATTCGAAGCAAAATGCGAGACATTCCGATCATGATGTCGTTGTTAGCTACATTTACGTCAAACATGTGACATTTTGGGCTAATATGTTATTTCGTTTCATTGTCAAGAAGGGGAAAAAAAATCAGGTTTATTTATATGACTGTGGAAGTCGGTCCCTTGACAGTAAGTATAAATTTAGGTAATGTTTATCAATCCATTAGTCCATCGGGTTGTACATCTGCCTCTAAGTACAAGAAGAAAGTACAGAGCCAGAATCTTCAATAAATGCCGTCCTTGTCTGTATGCAGATTTAAAATATTTCTGAAATAGGCGAAATATCAGCATAAAGATTCACACCCATGGTTGTTTGAAATAACAAACACGTATTCTCTAAGGGATGTTTTCCTGCATGATTATGCTAATAACGATTGTTAGTCTCTTCAGGAGAAACTTTCGCGGCAAATTATGTATAATGCTTAATGCAGCTATGGCGATGAAAGTGTGGCAAGTGACTACACCCCCACCACAATTAAGAAACCCTTACAATATTTGCAATGACTTTCAAGTTTTGGGTTGAGTACTCAGCCATAACATATATGTACTAACCCATGTTCAAATTTATCTTCCTTCGGGATTTCATCACCAGATATTGTTAGCATTTCTTATAACCGCTATTGAAAAACCAATTTGTATATATTTGATACGCTTCTTAATAAGTGTTCCAATATCCACACAATTTTACAGGTTTTGTTATTTTATAAACCATTATCCAAAATATGTGAAGCAAAATCTTGTTTAGGGTGAACATAAATTGTTTTCTCATTTATAAGAGTAAAAACAAAAGTGACAATTTTGTCTTGATTCTATTCCGAACCTTATAATTTATCGAATTTTATTTCTTTGCATGAACGTATATTTTAAGCAAATATATTTATTTTTGAAAATGTATTCCTGTTGTAATATAGTTAAAATTATTATTAGAATATAATCCTTGAAGTATGCATGCATGTACATATCTCTCTCTCTCCCTCCCTCTCTCTCGCACACACACTAATTATTTGATAAAAACTAACACCTATATTTAATTCAATATAGATAATAATTCGAGGCATTTTTGCTCGATATTTCTGTGCCGAGTGTGTTGTTATTGTAGTTCTCGTTGTCGTTATCTTCGTCGACGTCTATTGTAAATGTATTGCAGGTGCCCTATTACATTTTGCCGAGTAAATACCTACCTCACATACAAAAAATTGACTCTTAAACTTAGGAAATATTCCTTACATATATCTTTTTAAAGTGTACTTACGATATAGTGTGCGATTTTCTTAAAACGTATATGAAAACTGTCGATCAATTATCTCTCTATACATTTCTCACTTTTATTAGCCATGCCATTACCATTAACAACTTGTATTATTTGTATTCAAATATCATGTCTTTTGTTAGACCTTGAATTGACACCAAGTTCTAAAATCTCAATTGGATAACTTTATAAAATTCATTGAACAATGTCCAACTTTTGCAGGTTATGGCTCGCAAAACCTGGACAATATTCAACTTTTTTCATAAATATAATATTAATAATTACCAATTTTAGATCCTTTATCTATATATTAACCGTTTGTAACGTTTGTGATATAAATCATGCTGAAATTTAAAAGAAGATATTTCAGAACACAAAGCATAAATCTATGTCACTTAGGATTACTTTTAACCTTTCGATGCCTGTCTCATGACACAACATCTGTCATTCTTAAGTTGGAGCATTTTTCAAAACTGAGATTGACAACCACCAACCCAACCCCCAAAAAAACTCAGGAAAAGTTTGTCAGCAGTAATTCGGAACCTCGGATATTCCACTTACCCGTGACAATTTGATTTTAATTTCATCAGAGATGTGCGCTGATTCCTTTTGTTCAAAGGTTTAAATATTGTTGTTTTTTTAAAAATTCTTTTTATATCGCTGCTTCAGCTGCTCACACTTTGGGTTTCCTTCTTACATAACTCATGTGTATTTGTCTAATGCACTGAAACATTACCAACCAATAATTCAAGACATGTACAACCAATATTCATCTCACATAATTATAAACATTACTAAAACATTTCTATCATAGATGTGTAAAAAAATAAAATATGATACGTTTTCATTGTGGCATACGACTGTTGTATGTGTACCACACTGTAAAGGATTCATTGCACAGAAGAAGGAAAGAAAAAGTACATATCATTATTTGGATTCGAGACGTTTCCTCCGAATTAAGGCCACTAAGAGAAACAAATAGTATTCTTAGCGCACTTTCATAATTTAGACACAATCTCGAATTATTTTATTAGAGAGAGCTCACAATACCCAATCAATCTGAAATCGCAGCTCAGATATTCGTTTGAATCTGCAACTACAATTTCCCAGTAGCTCTGATGGTATTTACTATTCGATATGAAACCCCATCTCAAATAGCCCACTTGCTGAGATAATACATACAGTTAGATTTGAAACCGCATTTCAAATTGCCTACCAACTGAGACTGTAAATGATGTATCCAAGTGAGTGGATACTATGAAATTGCTCTGTATTTAAATGACAACGGTACATTTATGCACTTTGTACCGGGAATAAGTGGAATTAAAAGTGCTTTAGCCTTTGTTGTGTACTTTGTAATTTTCTTCTTAAACGCTTTACTTTAACCTGATACTAAAATTTAATGGAAGTAATATTTATAATTTTGCTGTACAGCTAATGAAAGGTGATACAGAACTGAACAAAATAATTGCTTAGGAAAGCAACGTACACAAATTACTGTAGCTTTGGCAAATATATAATCGAACATTATCCGAGATGTAGAAAGTTCAAATTGTCGTTCATTCAAGGTCAGTGGTTTTTCGGTGTTCTCTTGTTTATCCACTTAAAGGAATTATTATGACCTTGTATGAGTCGACTAGAGTTTGAAGAATTTGTTCAATTGGCGTGATCGAAATAAATTAAAACTTAACGAAATGCGTTTTTGATTTCCTATTGTGCACCCTTTAAGAATATGTACACTTTGTACGTGATGACATGGTCCAACCCATGATTTTTAATGTCGTGAACACTTTACAATTGGAATCGTAAGATTTAACGAAGTCACGTATAGTTTAATAGAGCGTTATAAATTAGATTTTGACTAAAGTATAAACAACAATAGAGATAGGCGATAGTTGCTGTTGCTGGCGGTATGGGTGCGATTCCTGCTAGTAATGAATCATAACTCTCGATTCCTGTAGATCATATTGGTGTTAATAATACAGCACATCAAAATAAAATCTCAGAATTGTACAATGGTTGTGGCATAACAATTGTTATAAGATTTTGCAAAGATTTAACTTGTGTTTGGTAATAGTGTCCTAAATATAAATGAAACGAAAAAACATATAGTATATAATTGGTATCTGGAAGATAGGTTTAAATTTGTGTAGTCTACGGTGTCATTGAAATCGTTTTATGCTTCCTTTTTCCCAAAAAATACAAATATTACATTTTAAGACGCAGCTGAAGAAATACTGATACAATATATTTCACCACCTTGGAGTTAAATGATACGAGACAACGATTTTTTTTGTGCTTTTCATGAAGAATGGAATGGAACCTGTTTTGTTTGTTTTCTTTAAAAAAAATGATGCAGTAGATTTAAAAGTTACAAACGCACTGAAACAATAGATTCAATGCTTTCTATCGACCATAGTACATTCCTTAAATGAAAATTTGAAAATACAAATGCTTTCAATAGTAGAGACTAAATTAGGTTCGGACTCAAAGATCATATTTGTCTGTCCCTGAGACACTATTTGTATCTGATCCGAGACCCTATTTTTCTCCAAACAAATACCAATACGCATTTGAACCCCTCCCAATCATGCCCAACATACGCCTTATTTATTAAACCGGATGAGTTAACTGGAACATATGTTGTTGTTATTTAGTTAGATCCTTTTAATTGAACATATCTATTAGCATCAGTATCATTTATTGAATGCCCAGTTACTTTTGAGTTATTCTTATCATCAGGTGACCAGTCTTACCACGCTTCTTATCATCAACAGATTTTACTTGATATTATCAACGTTTGATGGGGAATATGTGATTTCCAGTCCAACAATGTTTTTATTTGACAGATTAATATTTTATGTAACCGTTCCACCGGTTTCATCAAACTTGTTGCTATCCATATATTTCAACTGCCAATAACTTACCGCTTGGGTTTGAATCATGTTTGCTGGTGGATACGTGGTCTCCAAATTTATAAAGTTTTTTTCTGCAATATCCAAGCTACCGTTTAACGTTCCTACTGTTAATAATCAATGTTATCAATGATTGTTCGTTGTTGTAAATAACTTACTGCTTGAGTAGGATTAACCATTTGTGGTGGATAATCTACTTCTGAACCAAGTACTCGTTGACTTGGCATCAATACATTACCTGTCATTGTATCACAGGTTTTCTTGACGAACGTTGAAGTATCATTTATTGTTGGTTCGTCAACAGAATTGGATCATGTATGTGCTGTTCCAATATTTGCGTAATAACTCATTATTGTGTAAAATATAAAACATAACATTACATAACAATGACGCATTCATCAGCAAAAAGACGTCAATTTTAAAGTTTGATATCGAACGATTAATCAAACATAAACACAACAATGAACTTCCAGATTGCGGTGATGTAACAAAAGACACGTTTATTGAATTATATCACAGAGCTACTAAAGAATAATGGAATTTCGTTTATTTGATACATTAGCACGTGATCCAGCTAAAGGTTTCGTAATTGTAATAATGTATTTCTCTAGATGAATTTTATAAAGCACATGAAAATGACAATGGATTATCGTACAAATTTGAATCACTGAAACACATTGCTGTGTCTGAAGCTGCTTTTAAGAAAATTGTATAAGAAAGACGTCAAGGAAAAGTAGCTGCCCCTATGCCAGAAATTTTAAGCCGGTTACTGAAGTAGTAGTTGATAAACAACCATAAACTGGCCAAAAATAAGACGAAGAATTAAACAATGCAAGAAAACGGCTTGTTAGGATTAAGGTGAAAGATCGAAAAGAAGAAATTAACTAAATTGAAGAGGAACTTGTGAGAAACATTGCTGATCCTGTTGAGCGACAGGCTGAATATACCAGATTAATAAACAACCCTTTTATGCTTTAGCATACAATAACAAGTTAATCCTGCTGAGTTAAAGAAGTTAAACTAAAATGTGTTAAAACAGCTAAAGAATTATCTCATGAGCAAAACAGAATAAACGAAGCTACCATAGAAGTAATGCCTTTTGAAAAAAAGATAAAATTTTATAGAAAAAATGCTAGGGTGAAAATAGAAGATTTGGAACTTGCTGATCTTATTGAAAAATATCTAGAAAATGAAAAACTTAACGATCGCAATAATATTTGAAAATGGAAAGCTGTTTATAACAATAAACTACAAATAATTTAAAAGAAAAATTTGATGATGATTTATCAGCTGATAAAATATTAATAAAGCTAAAGAAGGAGATAAATTGACATCTTTGTTAGATATAATGAAATATGGAAATATTGCTGGTAGTTAAATTACAACAGTAAGGCAATACTGAACTAAATTAAATGATATCCCAAAAGCTGGCCATGTAAAAGAGTGTTTGATTAGCATGAAAATGAACGAGATAAAAGATTATTAGAGGAAAGAGACACAACTGAATCAGGTATAAATTATTTGTTTTTATATCGAACACAGAAATGGTTGACCGACTTATGTTGCTGATATTGTCAAAAGAAGCTGGTAAAGAAAGCACAGAAATTGACAATGAAATTATTAATAGTTTAGATCATCTTCGATTTAGTGGGTTGCTAATGTCCATCGAATACGAAATTTTACATCGCGATCTTATTACGTAAAATAATATATAAAATTAGAAAATAAAAAATGCCACTAACATCGAAAACATTATTTCTCGATTCGTCTAGCGTGTCGACTTCGTCGTTGACTGCATCGTGAAGTAAAAACGTTTTTTTTTTATCCAAATATAATAATATATCCTAATAGGTAGTACGAAATAAGATTAATTTCTTCCATAATGTGGCATTCTATGACAAATATAAAAACAAACATCATTCACAACTTTACGTTTAATCCTGGCACGTGGTTATCAGCTAAAATACCACAGGGAGTGTTTAACTTAACGGATCTTAATAAAACGAATACAGAACTAATAACAAACAGCGGTCGTTGCTGATAATTTTTAGTTGACTCTGGATTATAATACTTTTCTAGCTATAATCAAGTTAAAATAATTTGATACTGGACACTTAACCAGCGACTAGGATTTGACCATAAACATTGCGGCAGTGTGCAGAACAAGGCATATCGTATGACGCAGATTTACCGGTTAAAATAACATAAGTAAATACGATTTTAATCAATTATTCTATTGCACCAGGATCTTACTCAGCCATGTACAACTTTTCACCAGATGTCCTGCTATGATCACAAATGCAAATTACTTCCCTACAAATAATGTACTACCGATTAATCCTGAAAACCTGATACAAAATATAACGATGTAACTAACATATTAGTCTGGGCGACAACTAGATCTTAATAACTGAATAGCCACATATTACTTACACCTAATCATTGCGAAGTATAGCGCAATCTGCGTAATGTTAAATCACATGAACAAAATTAATTTTATAGTGCAAGTATTGAATAACAAGATGAGAACAAAAATTATCAAGGAACAAACGGAGGTGGATTTTGTGGAAATATATTTACGAAGTTGGTCGAAAATATACTTGGATTCGCACGGAGAGTCACTCCAATTGCAATCGTTGCATCAAAAGCTTTTACGACACGTCCCGCAACCGCAGTTGGAAGCGCAGCTGGACAAAAGATAGTAGATAAAATTAAAAGAAGCGCCCTTTAGCGGCGGTAATAAAGCGAGCAAAAACAGATATTGCACAAATAGAAGAAACAAAACTAGCTATGACAGCTAAAAAAAATTTGCTGTCTACACGAATTGAAGAGGTAATGCGTAAACTAGTAAATAAAACAAGACAAAGTTAGATTTGATTCAGATCTAGCTTTTATGTTTGGCAATTATAAAATAAAAAATGTCAGTTAAAAATTACCTTGATCTTGATGAAGAATTTGATACCGATGATATAGTATCAGAATTCGGGTACATTGAATATCTCGACGATAGCTCGAACAAACAAAAAATAAAACTGGTCAGCAAATTGTTGATATCAGGATAAAGGTGTGTTTTTGTTCTCACACAAGGCGATGCTGAAGGTTTATGATCAAATATTAGACGTAGATTTTAATTCCATCACAGCTAATGCAGAAGCTGCAATTGTCAATAATAGCTGGAGTTTGTTTAAAAGTGAACGATATCAACTAGCAAATCAATCTGTGGAGGATATTAATAATTGGTTACCAGTTGCAAGAACAAGTAATAAATATTGCTTCTTTTAGCGATGATTATTCACGATCAGCCGCAAAAATATGTTGTTCAAAGACACTCGACTTGATTTAGTAGCTTCAGGCGAATTTATTTCACGATGCTCTTATGCAAGGGGTTGACGCTGCAGATCTAGTGATCGTTGGAGATTTTCTTAAAGCGAATGCTTCAAAAATTTGGAATAGAACCACCAGGTGCAGCAGCAGATGAAGCTGCCGTAAGAAACTAACTGACGCAAGCGTGTAATAACTTTGGTACAAAACCATCAGATAGAGGTACAGATACAGTTATGTTAGATTCAACAATACGTTTATTAGTATAAGTAACAGAAAATATAACGAGGGGTATGCCAAACAAAAAGCGAATGAGGCGGAATTACAACAAATAACAATGATGTTGCCGTTAAGTACAATATTTGGATAAAGTATTTCGTGGGTTGAAACACTCTATTTTTTGAATCAGGCAGAACAAAATAAATGTCTTATTCAATTTGGTGGAGATATAAAATTTGTGATTACGAAATTAGCACTGTTGAGTTATTCCATCAATGGCTAAGTCAAAAGAGATTAATGCAATGTTGGAAGCATATACAAAAAGATCCATTTTCATCAGCATAAAATATTTCAAACAACTGTTTCTAGCGCAACCGATTACATGTGACGTATTACAGCGAATCCATGAGAACAATTGCCAAGGCATATATTTATTATTTTTCAGCAAACAGATCGACTACGTAACCAGCTAAAAAATAACGACGTTTTCGAAAACGCAAACGCTAGATGAATATTCGTCAGAATAAAGTCTAAACAAAGCCCAAAACGAGCAATTGAATGTAATTTTAAAGCCAGCAATGGTAAAAATGTTACGAGATCGTATATGTACCTGATAGAAGCAATGCAAAATATCAAGACCCTGACAGCAGATCACAGATTTATATTGAAGAATTTCGTACGCTTTATCCGATCTTTTTCTTTGAGGCATCGAAACACTTCCAACAAATGATTAATCCAGTCGCTGGAAAAGATGTAATTCGACGCTTGGAGTCGTTCCAGCATCTCCATTTAACATATTTGCGCGTGTAAACAAGATATATAATTTTGAAAATTGACGCAGTTAAAGCTAGAATGACGGTATAAGTTTAATCTAACAAAATAAAAATATATAATGAAAACCGAATCCACTACTAAAAATATATCTAACACAAGGTCAAATCGAAACATTATCCGCAGCTGTAGCTAAATACAGCTCTTTTTTCTTTAAAGTTATCTCTAGCAACAAAGTCGCCAACGACGGATTCATTGACAACAGCAAATAAAACATCAGTCAAAGTAATATTGACGCAACAACAAATCATTAAACTGAATCGAGGTAAATCGTCTTTTAATAAACTGTCTTTTGTGCAAATAACGGCGATGGCGTAACGCTGCGGTTTTTTTTTGACCAACATTTGCAAAGATAGCCAGAACTATTATACGAAAACTAATACCTGTAATAGGAACACTAGGACTAGCAACAGCATAACAAGCCACTTAAACGGTATCAAACAAATTGTATAAATTTTGCGTGGCGACTTAAAATAAAATATCAGCTAGAAAAACAAAATCGCAAAAGGCAACGACGAAAACGTCCAGGTCGTCAAAAACCAAGGAAAGGGGATAGCTGGAAATCTGTTTTGTCGATGATTAAAAAACAAAAACAATGAAAATGTGCAGTTGTGATTGCGATAAGATTTTTGTATCGAACAAGATAGAATTGTTACGTATTTTCAATCCTGCTATTGCCTAGAAGTAAACGGAAACGTCTTTGACATTCCCAAACTTGTTGAAATATTTACAAAAACAAAAGTAGGTTGGATATTGTGTTTCCACAAATACATCGGGCCCTATCCAATAGATAAAAAACTAGATGAAAACGGTAATCCACTGCCCGGGCAAGATCTTTATAATCAATCAGATGCAATAGAAATTCATCAAGACATTTGTTATCAGGACAACGAACAAGAGAAGCCCGGATGTGAAAAGAAGATGCTAAACGAACTTCAAGTTATGAAACCGGTAAATCTGCGAGAAAACTATTTGACAGGAATCTAGTGCAAGGATTAATTGGAACAAAATGTAAGTTGCGATAATTTTATGATGATACTGCACCGATGACGATGCTTGTAGCTGAATTAAGGTTGTCGAGAATACCGTTGATGATATCTGGACAAATAGATTTAATAGATATCTCAAATCTTGCTCATTTTAATGATAATAAGAAATGTTTGTTTATTGATGCATTTATTAAATACGCGTTTAGTATTCCAGTTACATTGATAACTGATGCAATTAAACAGACTATCATTAACACGAAAAGACAACCAAATAACATTTGGACTGATCAAGGAGCAGAGCTTTTGAGTAAAACATTTGAACAGGTTTTGGAACAAAACAACATAAAAATGTGTTACATTAAACGAAGGAAAATGAGTTATTTTCGATCAATTAAATCGTACACTAAACGAGCGGAAACACACATATATGACAGCTAAAAACACAAATAAATATATTAATGGTCTTCTGCAGATTTTATCCGATTGCAACAGCACAAAAAACCGAACAATCAAAATGTCAGCAAAAGACGCAATCAAAAATTATAGTCTTTCAAAAGAAAAGTGTATAGGCGACATAAATTGAAGATCGGAGGTGTAGATGGAATTTCTTTGACAAAATATTATTTGAAAAAGGCTTTATTCCAAACTGGAATGAAGAAGTACTTGTCGTTGATAAAGTTTTAATGACAATTCCTGTAACGTATGCGCTGCAAGATTTATCAGGAGAATCAATAATTGGTAGTTTTTACGAACAAGAATTACAGAAAACTGAGCAAGATATATTTGTTATCGAAAGAGTGATCAAAAAGCATGGCAATAAAAGCCTCGTCGATTGGCGAGGTTACAGAGCTAAATTTAATAGTTTGATATCAACTACAGAGCTCATCGAGCTCAACTAGTTCAACGATCTCAAGATCGTGCAATAATGTGTAAGTAGAAATTTTCGTACTTACGTAAGACAGATTTGCATTTTACTAGCTTACATAACGATATAAAACATCGTTGACGATCTGGAGTTAGCGGCATTATGTTCAAGATCTTGACATAAATAAAATCAAATGTTATGTTTTTCTGTCGGTCGGTAGTTTTGATATCTAAAAATGGTTTTATCAGCTGCCAAAACGATTTATTCTCGTCCACTGTAAAATCAAAGTTTTTTGTTTGTGAGAAGATAATAATAGTTTATCGGCCAGTTGTTAGTCTTCCGTAGTTTTTATTTTCCCATGACATTGTCATGGGAACTTTTGCATTTTATACGGAACGCGTTCGCGGCCTCGTCACTGGCATCAGCTTCGCTGACGTTGTTGTTAAAGACTGCGTCGTTGACGTTAGCTTTTTGTGTTATATGTAAATTTCTTTTTCCTGGTGTTAATAGTGCATTATAAATATATTTTAGGTTTTCGAGAAAACTCATATTATAATATAATTTTGTAAAAATTAAATAATAATAATGGACAAGATAAGATATATCGAGCAGGTTAACATACATACATACATACATACATACATACATACATACATACATACATACATACATACATACATACATACATACATACATACATACATACATACATACATACATACATACATACATACATACATACATACATACATACATACATGCATGCATGCATGCATGCATGCATGCATACATGCATGCATGCATGCATGCATGCATACATACATACATACATACATACATACATACATACATACATACATACATACATACATACATACATACATACATACATACCTTTCTCTCTCTCTCTCTTTATATATATATATATATATATATATATATATATATATATATATATATATATATATATATATATATATATGTATATATATATATATATATATACAGTACTCATGTCCTTAAGAATGCTGTAATAGTATGATCATGCCAAAAATGTTTCAGTTAATTTGCTTCTGGTGCATGGTGGAAATAATAAGATATTATCAACATATTCGGAAAAAAACAATTATACGACAATAAGTTCATATTATATAAAAGAGAGATGCTATTATGTTATGGTGCCATTACTGAATTCGTCGTGATGAGCTTTCGAAAATATTGCAAAAAGTTTAGTTATCATCGTGTCGTATGACGATTCAGTCAGATGTTGATTGGGAGGTCGTTGGTCTAGTTGTGCCATCTGCAACAGACTTAACTACTCAAGGAATAATTCTAAACTATCTTGCTGCAGCTGATATAGAAGAAACTTTTTTTTTCGTAGCTTCTTTCGAAATTATATCAAATCACTGGTTGGGTGGGACTGTAACAATAATTTTCAGCAAAATCTGCTTTCATTCCTGTAATAATTACCATAATATATCCGCTATTTCCTAGTTTTCCTAGCATTTTTTGTTTGTTTTCTGTTTCGAATAATTACACAATCATTTGTCTCGTATAGTTCGGGGTGTAATTCGTATTGCGAAGATAAGTTTGCAATATTATCGTCAGTAACCGCACCATAAGTGTCATACACTCGCTGCCTTCTGGAATGTATCGGTAGAACTAAGAGTAGATGAAATCTTTTCGAATCATTTTCGTTCGATTGTTATCTCCCTTTGATTTCACGCTGATCCTATAACCAGATGGTGTAGCTTTACGACAAGGTTGGCAGTATTTGATGTGTATCACTCACCCTAACATATTTCCCGCGTACAAGTTGTAGTTGGAGGTAAAGTAATTGTATTTTTGCTCTCTTGCTCTTGTTTTTATAAGTAGGTAATTCCAATCTCTGATTGTCTGTGTTTTGTTTAGACATTAGACCAATATATAGCAAAGATACATAGTGCACTACTATTTAAATAGAACGCCTGTTAAAAACTGAATTAGACATATGATATTATAGTATACAGCAACGCTAACGTTACGTGATATCGTAAAAACGAGCCTTATCGGAGAACCAACAAAAATAGCTGGATTAGATAACATATCAACCTGGCAAATTTTACCACTATTAATAATTTTTCTTTGTTAGAACCAGCTAGAGAACGTGAACTTGATCTGCAGAAATGTTTGAAAATCCAAGTCCAGTACCACGTTATATTTTCAAAATTGTTTGCTGTTTAGATGATGTTGACGAGAAAATTGCAGATCCTTTTATTAACGCAAGATCTAAGATTGTTTTCCTGGAACTAATGTTTCATTGCAAGCTGAAAAAATACACAAGGAAATTTAGAAAAAATAGAAGAATTTACCAATCATGTTCGGATTGGAAGGTTGAGATGCTTACTGAAAGGTTATTTCACATTATGAAATATTACGCATTATGCGGTGGTTCATATATTGACCTGCCGCTTTGAATAACAAACAAAAAATGTTACATTAACACCATAATCTTTGATAACAAATATTTCCAGTGTCCCATTCTTTCTGCGATGTTTCCAGCAGATAAAAACGCTGATCGTGTTGCGAAATATTACGGTCACGTTACAAAATTAATTTTTGATGGCATTGACTTTCCGGTTGCAAAAAATCAAACACCAAAGTCTAAAAAGCTAAATAATATTTATGTTCACATATGTGGTCTTGACGAGTATGAAAACGTCTATATGAGATATATTTCTAAGAGAGCCTCACAATCAAGAAACCTGCTGTTTGCTGTTATGAAAATCATTACGTATGGATAAAAATCTTCAACGGACATGTTACATGAGGATTCGCGTACAGATAGTTCGTTTTCTTGATCCGTGTTTATCCAAAATAATTAAAATATATCTCATCATATATATTTTAATGTTAAAGAAGAATCGTTTCAATGATAAATTTGATTCTCAACAAGAATCCGATCACGAACAAGCAAAAATTGCCATATTTGTGAACGGGTGTTTGATCCACGTTCATCGTCTGCACTTGGTAATAAAAATGACTTGATCATTTTCATTTGATAGGACAATATTGTGGAGCGGCTTACGACAAGTGTAATTTTAAAATTTCATGTTCCAAATTTTTTTCCAGTTGTTCTTCACGATTTCAGAGGATATAACAGTCATATTATTGTAGAAGCTTTAGGTAAACCTGAAATAACGCCTCGTTTAAAACCTGATAACACAGTCAAGTGTATTCCTAATAATTTTGAAAAGTATATGTGATTTACTTTATGTAAGTTGCGTATTATCTACATTGTACAGTTTGTACAGTTTACGTTAGTATCTTTATAAGATCATGTAAAAAATGCTGTAATCGTTGGTAGCGAGTTTTATAATCTACAAGATTGTTTGGCAATAAAGCAAGCTTGTTAAGCTAAAAAGGAGTTTTATAATCTACAAGATTCTTTCGGCAAAATAGGAGTATTTCCATACGGGTATCTAAACGATTGGAGTAGATTTGATGGAACGTCTTTGCCTGGCAAAGATAAAATTTATTCGCAGCTTGATAAACGAAAATATAACTGATGACGAGATATTTGTGCAAGATATTTGGAAAGAATTTGATTGCAAGCCAACTGGCGATTATCGTGAATTTTATTTGAAAATGAATGTATTATTGTTAGCAGATCTATTTGAGTTTTTTGAAACGTGAGGTATAACAATAATGGACTAGATCATTGTTGGTATTACTTTGCTCCTGGATTGTCCTGGGATCCTCTGTTAAAGTTTAGTAAGGTAGAGTTAGAATTATTAGCAGATGTTAAAATGTTTAACGTTATTGGCACAGGTATTCGTGTCGGTATTAGCGTGAAACAAATACATATTCTGAAGTGAACTAAAAAGTCATGAAAAGTATAATCTTAGAGTTTCCATCAAAGTATATTATATATCTATATACGAATAAACTTTAGAGTTATGCAATACCAGAAGCAATTCTATTTGGTGATTTCGTTGGACTACACCTGACCAATTGTTAGAGTCTGAGCGAAGATACCTGACAATGTTTCGTATTTTGTTGAAGTTGATTTCGATTATCCTACATTTTTTTTACATGATTTTCACAACGGTTATACGTTATGCGCGGATTTACTGATAATCGACTATAGTTCGTAATCACAGAAACAACAAGCAATAGCATCACCGAAACAAAATTATGTGGAAAGTAAACTCGTTCCAAATTTACCTGATGTGTGAAATTATGTTTTGCATTACAAAGTTTTAAAACAAGCAGTAGATGCTGGATATTGTGTGTTAAAAATCAATCAGTCACGTGGATGAGAGGCTATAATAGCTCAGACACTTCGAGGAGAACCGTAGCGAAAACTGATTCCAATAAACACTTCTTTAAGCTAGTGAACAACATCGTCTTTGGTAAAACAATGGAAAAAATTAGAAAGCGAGTAAACACCGAGCTAGTTAATGACATCAACTACAGAAACTAACTTTTGTCAGACGATGATTTTGTCAGCATAAGAATGTTTAATGAGAATCTTGACGAGATACAGCGAAGAAAACAAAATTGAAGCTGATTAAGCCGATTTATATTGGAGCTTCGGTACTTGATTTGTCGAAGAGGCTCATGTATCATTTTCATAATATTTTTTTTTAAAAAGACAGTTGCCGTCAAGTTAATGTTGTTTGCCGATACTGACTCGCTTAGTTTATGAAATCGAATGTGAGGATGTCTATTAAGATATATTTTGATAACCGACATCTATTTGATCTTTCCTATTATCCTCGTGATACTAAATTGCATGACGACACAAATATAAAAATTAATTGGTAAATTTAAGGATGAAAGGAATTCTCATATCCAATATTTTATTGGATTGTGTAGTAAAATGTATGCCGCGTTGCTGGACAATAATAAAGTGACAAAAAAGCAGCAAAAGGTTTAGCTAGTGATTTTCTTGAAAACTATTGGATTTGATGATTATAAAAAGTACGCAGTTGATGGCGGTATTAGCTTTATAAGAGCAATGGCTATTCGAACAAATCATCACATACATGAAATAGATGTTATTATCAAACGTGGAATAAGTAATTTTGATGACAAACGTTATTGCAACAACGGATTAAATATGTTTGGACTAGAGCACAATCATTTCGATGATAAATCTATACTTGATATGATCTCTTCGTCAGACGAATCGTGTGCGTAAGTCCCTGCGACAAATCTATACTTGACAGTATATCTTACGACTGGGGTATGAATTTATCTAAACTTTAGAAAGAATGTTTGAAAATATGACAGCGATAAATAGCAACAATAGCAAGATAAAATATCTAATGATAGACGGTAACATTAACAATGAAACATCATGCATATGTTTCAGTGGCCTTGACCTTTCACTTATTAGATGTGGCAACAGCGAGTATTTCAATTATCTTGAGAAGATAAAACAGGAATTGTCAGCAGGATTTAATAACTTTCATACTCCAATCAGTAAACAAAAATATATTAAACTTACCATTGCTCTTGATCGGTCAAAAGTATTTTCTATTGACAAAAATACCCTCTTGATAAGCTAGAAATGAAGATGTTTTCGCATGTCGTCGTTGGGTAAGCGTTAGAATAAAAGTTCTGACTTTACCATCGTGATGATCAAATATTTCTGCTATCTATAGTTGAAACACTGATATTAGGTGATGAGGTTGCATGAAATTTTGTCTAAGCTGTAGAAACATAATCGGCTTTGTCGATGGGTGTGGTCCTGGTGGGTTTAAAAATGCGTCTTTATATTTGTTTGTAGCAAAATCGGGTTTCGGATCAAATAAAATAAGTGTATCTGGGACAGAGAAATAGTATCTCTGAGCTAGAATCCTTTTTTTTAAGTAATACAGACAAAAGGAATGTACAGTTGTTATATACTGTGAAGGAAATGTCTTAAATTTGCGTAAAGTATCCCATCTGAAAACGTGTGTCGTACCATTCTGTCAGCCTATGAAATGTTAGTTTCTTTACAAGAATCATTCATTCTGGAAAATGTTTTCTTTAATTCGTTTTTTATTTTTTTTTGTAAGTATTTAAGCCCATATCCTTTTTAAATTGATGCTGGATATGTTTTGACAATATGCTGCATTTATCAT